>JAZHYW010051372.1:0-49756 GCA_037355805.1 Ixodes ricinus
TTTTTAATGCTAGGCATTGAAATGGCATATCAGGACATTACAAAAAAATTGTTTCACTATAGAGTTGCGTAGTTATTTTTATAAAAAATAGAAATACGAGGCCCAATTCAAAGTTCCCGCCGTGCACTGTGACGTAACAGTGTACCGCAAGGTGTCGGGGCGGTCAGAAGGTAGGCGTCGCCGGAAGTCACGTGAGTTGTATCCCTCCTCATGCTTACCGCGAGCGCGTGTAATATATTTTTTAATATTTTTGTTATTCTCCGCGCCTCCACGAGCGATCGAAGCAGACTAGGTTTCTTTTATTTGCCTTTCATCGCTTAATGTTGCTGTAAAGGTAGAAGAAGTGGAGTCAGTGAATTGACGTGATCAACTACAATGCCTAGAAGGTGCTGTGAGGGGCTGTCCCGGTATTTCAGCAACTGAAGAAGAGATCACACTGCATGCATTTCCGAGAGACATACATCGGCTGCATGTGCACCTAGTAAACAAGTTCTACTCATGTTCTAGACAAAATACGCACTTTGTGCTCGACGTTTACTTGTACTTGGTACCCAAACCAGTTCGTATTCTTTAGACGGCAGGCATCTTTAGCCTGGAGGGTATCCGATGATTCAACGACCTCGGTGTCTGAACTTCCAGCAATGCGATCGGGCGTGTCGTATGCTAGCAATCCTAATTCCTGCGAGCGTTCTAAAATTTTTTTTTTTTTTCAAAGCTTGATAGCATGTTTTGCGCCCAGTATAGCTCTGTATCATCGGACTGACGGCATGCACTCGTACACTGGCTTGTACTCACAACGCTTTCGTCATTGACCTCCATCACGTCGATCCTCTTACTCTTCGTCCTCAAATTTTACAACACGCAAACTAACCAACGGTGCAGCGGTAAAGAGCACGAGGAGTGACACTCACGTGACTTCCGGTGAACCCACTTTTAGTGGCGTAGGTCGATGCCTACCTTCTGACTGCCCCGACACCTTGCGGTACACTGTTACGTCACAGTGCACGGCGGGAACTTTGAATTGAACCTCGTATTTCTATTTTTTATAAAAAATCTACACAACTCTATAGTGAAACAATTTTTTTGTAATGTCCTGATATGCCATTTCAAGGCTTGCATAATGTAAGGTTGTCTTTTAATAATATACTTCCAAATTCAGAATTAAGAGAGCACAGTAAAGAATCCCCTGTCGTTACTGTTAGTTGAGATTTACCAATCTCAACAAGCAAAGGTTACAATCCGTGTGACGGTGGTGCTTTTTCTGCGCGCATTTTCCACCCTACAGATTGAAAGGAATAACAAAACCTTTTTCTTCTCCAGAGGGGCGCTCGTTCTATCGTATTGTTGATGTAGACCGAGCGCCGTCTCCTGGTGGATGCTTAAGACTAGTAGACGGTCGCTGCATCTTCGACGCCGGAGGCCATTCCGCTCACCCTGCATAGAATTCAGTTTTTCTGCAACAGCCTCGTTAGGCACAATTTCTTTTTCCGCACCTTATTTTACCTTTAAATACCGGAGTTGTGTCTGTAATATGATTCATAATGACTTAAACCCTATGACATGCTATGCTTATGCGTTTTATGTCTTTGCACAAAGGATTTTTTTTTTTTCCTCCGCGGTGCATTACTTTTGCGACCTTAGTGGTGTTTTTGGGCACGCAATAAAAGTCGGCGTCCTCGGTTTCAGCGCTGGCTCACGGAGCAGCGGTCTCAGTGCCCGCACTGCCGGGGCCCTCGCTGCACCTGCACGAGCTGGTCAACTGCCGCTGGGTGGAGGAGGTCACCCAGCAGCTGGACACCCTGCAGCTCTCCTCGGCCGCCTCCCACTTCGGCCGCGGGCGGCCCCTCCTCCGCTGCGGAGGCCTCCGTGGGGGCGGCGGCCCCGGCAGCAAGCCGTCCTCCCCCGACCACGACCAGGAGCGCTGTCCGCACCACAAGGCGGAGAAGCTGAGCGTCTTCTGCTGGAACTGCCGCCTCTGCATCTGCCATCAGTGCGCCTTGGGGAGGAACGGTGAGTGGCCCCGCCTTGCGCGGCGGCAGCGAGCGTCGTCTCTGTTGCAACCCAGGTGCTTCTACGGTTCGACGGCTTTCGTGGTGACATCGAGGTTGTTTAATAAAATACAGGGCGATCCGCTTCAATGAAAATTGTTTCCCCGGACTGACAAGTTTGCTGTAGCTCGTGCTCGCCCCAGCTGACCCACTCTTCTTCTAAAGCCCGAACCACAATCCCCTGCAGCTGCTGTGTGGCATTAAATATTGAACAGTATTTCCCTAGAAACAAGCATGGTTCCATGGACGTCCTTTAAATGTTGTAGCGTCCCATAAATGCCCTAAAAACGACCGTGCGCATCATCTTAATCGATACTGTTGGCTGCTATATAAAAAAAAAAAGTAGCTATGTGCGAAGAGTGGTTTGAATTGAATGGTGCCTCGTCGTTCGTAGCCTCCTACGGCGCAAGGTGCAGCGTACCGCCTCCCTTTGCAGTCTTGAATCTTGTAGCAACTGTGCTATTTCATTCGGATCAATATTTGCACGCCCCCCACAAAAGAAGAGTTGAAACATCATGAAGCGTAATCAGTAGGGATGGGTGAATATTCTGTTATTACGAATAGCCAATCGAATTTTGTTCTGTTCGCATTCGCTTCGAATCAAATTTAAGTATTTGACAAAATCGAATAATTCGACAATACTGAATTATTCGACCTTTCTAAATACAGTCAAACCCGACTATATTGAACCCGTTTACATAGAATTATTCCTTAAATCGAACAATTTTTGTGCACAGTTATGTTACAGTGATAATATACACGAACTCATCTCTGTGACGTCACGGCGCGGTGGTGGCGCGTCGGTCGCACTTCCGGTCTGGGGCTGTGGGCAGAAGTCCCCATGCCAGACGTGTATTCCTGCGTTGTTTTGAAAGGAACCAGACAAAAACCTGCCTTCTCGTCAAAACGCCGCGCCTGGGGCCGTACCAAAAGTGTCGAGAAAGGTTTGAAGGTCAGTTTTCACGTGCTCGGTTCGTCCGAGAATCTGGATATGTGCCGTGAAAAGGGAAAAGCAGACGCCGTCGGACAACGATTGCTTGGGCGGGAAGCACTTTGGGTTGAATTCACGGATACTTGTGGTCATCAGATTTATTTGTTTTGTTCCAACATGAACGCCAGAAAACCGTCAAGTTGTGCGGACCACCTGCGGACTACGTTCAGTGCGTCTTCAAGTTCAAACGGCCGCCTGATTGTTCGAACTGTCGTCTGCTCTTTCAAACGTTTCTGCTTGTCGTCTGCTCTCTTAGACGACGCCGGTCCGTAGACCAAATGTTGGCCCGGTACTTGCGATAAGAAGTAAGTGCAGGCCTCAAAAGACTTAAATTTGAAGGTTGGTAAGCAGGCTCGATGAAAACAGTAGATACAAGGAGATGTTGATCATTGTTACCAGTGACCCTCACCGACTTGTTATGCCTAATTCAGTTGGTCCGATTCTGCTTGCGATTTTCAGTATCGACGTCGACCATCTCAGCTACGGTTCACGCTTTTGCAGCCCGAGCGGCGTCGCGACTGAAAATTCCGAGCGAAATCTCATCATGCGAATCAGGCTTTAGCGTACATTCTGCGGCGTCCACGCGGAATGAATCGCCACATGTCACATTATTCACGCGAAGTTTTGCGGTGTAACGAGCCTCGGTAATTTCGCTGACGCCGCTCAAGATAGTCAGACATCGCCAGGAAGACGTAGAACCAACAATTCGAACGCGAAAAAGGGCAGGGGGACTCACACTGACGCCGACAACATCGCATTTCAATGGTGTGTTTATGGACGACGGCGAGCTTCTTGCCCACACCCCCATCGCGCATGCGCGGCGCCGGTGGCGTCCGCTAGGGCGCTCCGGGCGCTCCGGTTTGTTTGTAAACATGAGTTGGTGTATATAGCAAAAACTACGGTTACATCGAACAAAAATAGCAGCCGCTACCGATACATCGAACTGCCAAGGCGCGTTATGCTCTGCAAGCTGGCTTTCCCCCAACGTGAGCGGCCGCATTGGGGAAAAACCAGCTTGCAGAGCACACTGGCTTTTTCTTTTTTTTTTTTTTTTCGGGCGGTTGCTTTTGTTTTTGGAAGAAAGGAAAAAATATATTTGGGGGAAGAAAAATATATTTTACGGAGGGAGCGGAGAGAAGGCGCTTCGCGCTCCTCTCCCCGCTCCGTCCACAAAGAAAACATTATTTTTTCTTCCAAACAATTAACAAGGCCGCCTGAAAAAAAAAAAAAAAGAAAGAAAAAAAAGGCCAGCTTGTTCTGCTAGTTGGTTTCCGCCATCCTAGCCACCTCTCTTAGGGGAAAGCCAACTTGCAGAGCAAAACGGTGCTCTGCAGGAGAGGGTGCTCCCGTTGGAGGTGCTCCGTGCTCTCAGCATAGTTCGGCGCTAATGCGCGAATATAGAAGGCAGCGGCCTCAGCATTTCGGAGTCCGTCGATAGCGTAGAAAAATATCGTTATCGCGGATGCAATGAAGAAAAAGCAGCAGAAGATGCAAGACTACTTCATTGTGTAATATTTCAGCAGAAAGTGTAATTTTGAGAGGCGAATTCATTGAAACTTTTATATAGAATTACCCGCTACATCGAACTGGTAGACGTTTTTTCCGAGTTTGATATAGACTGGTCTGACTTACTCTGGCCTGGATTTCTGGCCAGGCGGCGCAAGCTTCCGACCATTTCATGCTCCCGAACTTAATACACTTGAAATTAACAATTACAGTACTTCTAATACCAAATAAGGGCAAATATAAAACTATAGTTTAAACATATCTTGTCGTATTTGTTGCTTGTACTATTCAAACTATTCGATTCGAAATTATTCGGCCAAAATCACTATTCGCTTCGAATTCGATTCGGACCCAAAATCCTCTATTTGCCCATGCCTAGTTATCAGCTTCGAGAATTGGTTTGATTTTGCTCCTCAGCTTTGTCTGCCTGTATTCCGTTGATGTCTTGACGCCTTTGTTTTAAAAGAAATGTCTAGCTGAAACCCATGCTTCACTGTCATTGCATCTTACATTTGTTCTCAGGAGGAGTCCTGGATACCGTTACAAAACATTACTCTCTGCCTTTTCCTTTGCTGAGCTCCCCTTGAAACCACCTTGACTGAACAGACTGAGCTTCTCCAGCTGGCATTTTCTGACGCCCACTCTTCTAGAACGCCTCACTTTCTTCAGATGTTTTTCATGCTCGCCTGTTCTGTATTGAGCCAACTACTCCCAGATAACAAGGCCATAGTGCCTGCTGTGGTCCATACGTCAGCGTGGAACAGAGCATATACAAAGTCCCCCCTTCCTCCAAAATAAAAGTTTAAAAAAAATAATATTACCAGAATATCCCGAGTCATCGACCCACCCCCTGGTGCCTGAAATTCATAAAAAAGTGGGTGGGCCATGTCTCGGTGGGTGAACACAAAAGGTTAAAAAACCAAGAAAATAAACGTCCATTGTTTTGTGCATATTTAGAGTGCTTAGTTTTATTGTTTTATACAAAAAATGCTCATGAAAGAAGTATCGCAAAGTCTGTTGCTTGCATATGCGCCATGAACACCGCCGATCGGCATACAGCGTGAAAGTTTGTTCCGTGAAAGCATGTTACACCGCTATGCTCTCGTTAGTTAAAAATAAAAAAATAAAAAAGTACACAAGAAAATAGAAAAGCTAACCAGGCACAACGAGCGAGCGATCGGAGCGGACCAAAAAATGCGACGAAGAGAGATGCTGGGAAAGCGGGAAAACCGGCGATCGCGTTGGCCAATACTTTGGCGTTGGGCCAAGTCGGGTGCCTTTTCAATCACAAGCTCTTGTGTAACTTTCTTGTTTGGTGCATACATGCGTGCGTTCGTGCATGGCGTGCTACCAGTCCGGGTTAAGGCAGTGTTGCTGCGTGGCGTGGGCGGCACCACGAGCGAAGCTTCCGAAATGGGACGCTTTACAAACGTCTGTGTGCGGCGTTCCACCAAACCTTTATTTACCCGTTGGCTTTGTCTTGAGCATTGCAAAACCGCCGTCATGACCTGCCAGGAGAAGAAGCGGCTTCGCAGCGACCTCACTTCGGCGGAGACAGTTTTTGACCTTACACTCCGCGGTTACATTCCCAGAATATGGGGCGTTCGCTTACCTCGTGATCCCTGAATGGTTTACTGCTTGTGTGATCTTTCCAACTTTCTTTGTTCCTTTTTTTTGTTTTGTCGGGACAATTTTTTTAAAGCAAAACAAACTTTTATTTTGTTATCTCCATCTTTTTCTTTTCGCATGAATACACTATGAATTCGAGGTCGCTCGAGGAGGAAATGCGTAAACAAAGAGAAGTGTCTTTCTCTCCTTCGTTTTACTCTGTCACGGACGTCCTCCAACTTTAAGGTCCGCGGCCGCGTCATTCAGGTAGGATGAATGTTCGTAAATCACGGAGTCAGCGTTAGGGATATTTCAAGGGTGGGCGATGACTCTGTGTTTTGTGGAAATCATGATTGGCCCAAAAAGTGGGATGGGCGGTGACTCGGGATATTACGGTAAACATTCCTTTGTTCACCAGAAAAATAAACTATGCATTGCCGAACGTCCATTCTCCACCCAAATGTGGTGCTAGTGGTACGAACCAGGTGCCAAAGTTTCGGAAGTAACCAGTTACCTCATTCAAAAGTTAGAAGTAATTTTCAGACATTTTCAGCGGGAAAATTGTGGTCGGCAGAGCTCTTAAATACATAGAGCCGAATTTAATTTTTTTTTTCATAGATTTTATTCTACATGGCGCCAGTCACCAAATACAGGCAAAAATGGGCCCAATTCCCCATTGAAAATTTCAGAAAATTACTTATAACTTTTGAACGAGATAACTGTTAGTTCCGAAATTTTGGCTTCTGGCTTGGACTGCCAGCGCAACATTTGGAAAAAATTGACCGCATCTCCACGTGGTGAATGATGTTGGTTGGGGCGAAGCTCTGGTGGTGCTTGTCTGCGTAGACGCTGAGCCGCAGCATGCCGAGCCTTTCGTTCGTTTTCATCCATGTCAGAAAGAGAATGTGTGGTATGGAACGTGGTTATATACGCATTTGAGCATTTGACCGCAGCGCCCTCTCGTCTATAAACGTTGAGCCAATGCATGCAAAGTTTAACGCGATTATATACGGATTTGACCGCAGCGCCCTCTCCTGTATAGACGTTGAGCGGCTACATGCAACGTTTCATCCATGACAGTAACCCCAGGTCTTGAGTTACTACCACATCTCAGAGCCCCCTACTCGTCCTGTCGCTGCGCAAACAGATTTCAACATTTTTTTTTCATCATTTTTTTATCTTTGTTTTTCTTTTTTTTGCCCTACACGAGCACGTGAGCTCACGAGCTCGTAATTTTTTTATCATTTTTTTTCTTCTTTTTTTCCTACACGAGCACGTGAGCATGTGCTCACGTGCTCGTGAGCACGTGATCTCACGAGCAGAAGCACGAGCACCCGACGCCGGCCTACGGGCGGACGGACATACGGACATGGCTAGCCCCTAAGGAGCTTCGCCCCTAAAAATAAACGTTCAGCGATGCACTACTCTTTTCTTTGGGGGGGGGACACCTGTAGGTAAGTCTGGTGCTGGATTTCTCCCATCACCTTTCGGTGCCCAGCTCGCGCCACGGATTATACACGAGTCGTGCGTCGGCACTTGGCTGGATCCTCGCCTGGAATCGGTGCTTCATCGACAAAATGCGAGTTCCAGTTAAACGCCGGCGCAGCACTCGCCTTCAATCCGTGCCCCACACTGAACTCCAGTAGGTAACATAAATAATTGATTAACAGAGTCCTCTTCATCTATGCTTCGTCGTTCTGCCTTATAATGAACTGCGGCGGTTGCTACGAGCCATCTCTGGCCAATCCAACGCCGTGATCGTATCACGTGAATATGCGTCGCGCACACCCTCGCATATTTCGTATGGGACTCCCACGGCATTGGATTAGCTCGGGCGGCTTTTGTACGACGTTTTCTTGCAGTGGTTGCCTCGCTGAAATATGACGTAGTTGTTTTGGGCGACAAAACTAAAGTCAATAATTGAAGCTTAAAGACCGACCAACGAAACCGTATTCCGCAAGGTAGGAAAATGCCCGTCCGACCCTCCACTTTTCACCCTCTCCCAAAAGTCACGTGACGGCAGGGGCTTCTTTTGTGTCGGCTTTTCCGTAGGGATAATCCTCAAAAAGCGCGAAATGAGCGGCTAGTTGCGAGCGCCACAACGACCTTGAGACGTCCAAATGTCTTCCCTCGTTGACGCGGGCGCGCTCAAGACCGAGGAAGCCAGCGCGACCGAACGCTTTTTCCCATGAGCTGCAGGCCCGACGCCGCTCGGTCGGTGGAGATCAAGGGGTCGTGGTATGTTGGGGTCGTTCCAGCAGCCGCTCTCTGGCAAAGCGCGGCGGCTGCTGAAACCATTCCCGTGTCTGCACAAGGATTGGCTTGCGCAATAAAGGGTTCAGGTCGTCGATAATACATTTCTTTCCGAAACATGCAAATCAAGTGGCTTTCCCCAATGTCTTCATTACTGTTTGAAACACATATCTCCTCTCATAGGTTGTTCTTTACATTTTGCACTATTTTGCGTATTTATTCGTCCTTACCTCTGCTTGATGACTGTTTTATAACTCGATAAAGACCTTTAAATATTGGCGCGGGCTATCGCGATCAACGCTGTACCGAATTTATCCAATATTGGACAAGACTGGATTGCACGCCTCTCGAACCACCGCCCGTTACCTTTGAGTGGCGGGGCTTTGAGAGCAGAATGCGAGCTTGCTCGAGTAACTTGGATCCGTTCAGAAGATAATGCCCTCTAAACGACAATCTCCGCCTCCGGGGAAGAACGTAAGTGGGCGAACGAGACGCCTCTGGGTTTTGCGTCACGCCTGCATTTCAAGGGTCAGACTTACTGGTTCCCGACACCAGCACGATTGACGGCTCCGCCTGGGTTCTTTGATTGTATATTGATACGGAGAAGAAGGGGAAGAGCGCGACGGCCCGCGGCCGTAGTGATTTCTGGCTCGCGCTCTGGTCGGCAGTCAGATCGAAAACCCACCGCTGAAAACCACTTCATGTACATAGTCGAAAACATGATAATCATCGAATGGGAGTGGTCGTAGATGCATTGTGATCAGGTACAAAATTTCGCTCGATTCCTAAACGAATAATGTCGGCGTCCAAGTATACCTTCATATCAAATTGTTAGACAGAATTGTAGAGAAGATTGTGTGTTTCTTGAAAAGGATTTCGGCCCCCTTCCATCTGGTCCGCTTTTCTATAGGCCTCAAATAGCGCGGGCGAATCTTTCCTTTTGTCGCATTTCCACTTCTCCGCTTCCTCAAATTATGAATGTGGTAGGTTGGTCCAGTGGCTTAGAGCTCACTTTTTGAAAGGAACCGAAAATATAAACAGATTAGTTCAAGCTGAACTTTGCCAGACGCTTGAAGAGAGCCTGTAGTAATGAAAATGAACAGCTCTAATGTGGCAAGTCGGGTCAATCGATTCCTAATTTTTCATCCCCTATTGAAAGGCTCCGGAAAAACAAGAGACCAGGACAAGCTGAGTGACACAAGTCGCCTTGCCTCGTATTGTTGAGGCTGTCCCGGCTTTTATGTCCTTTCGGCGCTCCTCAAAACGCACAGTGTTCGGTTTCTAAACGCTGTTTTTATTTTCGCACAGAAATAAGACGAAATACGTAATAATTTTTGACACCAGTGCAATCCAATAGAGACTTCTATTTCCAGCAAGCTGCTTTCCGCCATGCTTCCATGTCATCCTCGAGGCCGCGAATGTTTGTGCACAGTGATTCAACTATTTACATCTAAATTGACATGCACTATAAATCTGGTACTTTCTCTTAGAAGCAGCATGTTAGTGCACATAAATTCCCCAGGGTCTTGCCTTCTAATCGCGTGGATGGAAAATGGAAATATCCCGGGCATGATTTGTTCAGAAGGCTAGATTCAATAGTCGCCGATTATTTCTAGAAACTCCCTGGCAGATTCACTACCATATACCCTGGTGTCCTTTCTCCAAGAAGCGAGGTTTTGGTGGAATTTCGTTGCTCGGCCGCTATTTTTGGTAGTGGCGCGAAATAGAGAGAGATGGGAGGGGGGGGGGAAAGCAACAAATCTCGC
This sequence comes from Ixodes ricinus, assembly GCA_037355805.1. Classification (NCBI taxonomy): domain Eukaryota; kingdom Metazoa; phylum Arthropoda; class Arachnida; order Ixodida; family Ixodidae; genus Ixodes; species Ixodes ricinus. The sequence continues at coordinate 10,173 of JAZHYW010051372.1, forward strand.
AAGCTGATTTTTTTTTTTTTTGCGATTGCGATATTTTGTTGTGTTTAGGTATGCCTTTGTGGTGTAAACAATTTTACGCACTTCCCACAACTATTTCATCGTCAACGACAGTTGTAAAGCATTTCGCACTGCCTCGGGTGCTTTGACCTTACGCACTAGAGCATCACAGGAGCGAGTATTTCCGCAAAATAAATACGAGGACCTATTTCTCCCTTTGAATCGATCACTTCTGTGGCATCACGACGAACACACTTTCACCATGAAATCATAACAAATAATGATTGATAATGAAATGGATTGGGTCCCAACAGTAGAGCCACATTATTTAGGTTGCAAATAAGCTGGGCGTCGTTCATGCAATGTGTTTACTTCCACGTTAGAACGTATTGAGAATGAGTAGCCAAAAAGCGCTCTCTGCAGGCTGCTTCCTGGAGTGGCCTGATATCTCCCCAACTCGGGAAAGGGGGGGGGAGAGAGAAAAGGGGTGGTTGTTGTGGGAAGGTGATATTTATTCTCACTCAGAGAGTCGCCGGTCGTTAAAAAGTCGACTCGCTCATAACGGGAATGCCTGTGAGGCCACATCTATAGTAACTATGAGTAAAATGTGGTATACATGTCTAGGTTACTGAGAAGTCGTGATCGCGCAAACGATGGGGCGTTGTGGATGCGGGTGAAGCAAAGACTTATCTTAGGACTGCACCGTCTTTATTAGAAGCCAGAATTGCGGCTTGCTTCTTCCACCCTCCTGACGCCAGTCTTGTCCAATATTGGATAAATTCGGTACAGCGTTGATCGCGATAGCCCGCGCCAATATTTAAAGGTCTTTATCAAGTTATAAAACAGTCATCAAGCAGAGGTAAGGACGAATAAATACGCAAAATAGTGCAAAATGTAAAGAACAACCTATGAGAGGAGATATGTGTTTCAAACAGTAATGAAGAGATTGGGGAAAGCCACTTGATTTGCATGTTTCGGAAAGAAATGTATTATCGACGACCTGAACCCTTTATTGCGCAAGCCAATCCTTATGCAGACACGGGAATGGTTTCAGCAGCCGCCGCGCTTTGCCAAAGAGCGGCTGCTAGAACCACCCCAACATACCACGACCCCTTGATCTCCACCGACCGAGCGGCGTCGGGCCTGCAGCTCATGGGAAAAAGCGTTCGGTCGCGCTGGCTTCCTCGGTCTTGAGCGCGCCCGCGTCAACGAGGGAAGACATTTGGACGTCTCAAGGTCGTTGTGGCGCTCGCAGCTAGCCGCTCATTTCGCGCTTTTTGAGGATTATCCCTACAGGAAAAGCCGACACAAAAGAAGCCCCAGCCGTCACGTGACTTTTGGGAGAGGGTGAAAAGTGGAGGGTCGGAGGGTCATTTTCCTACCTTGCGGAATACGGTTTCGTTGGTCGGTCTTTAAGTACAATGGAAAAAGTATAGCCAAGAGGAAAGTACAACTATTGGCACGAACTCCCGAGTTCCGGCGCCTTTAGTCGGCAAATAAAGTGATTCGTTATTTTTCCCCAACTCGGCTACGTCAAAATCGAACGTGGCGGCCGCCACGAAAAAAACGGTCTATAGTCTGTTGCAGGTTAAGAATAGCGGGACAAGTTTGATGAATCCCTCCAGCCTTTCCACTTTAGCGGGAGCTGGAGAGGAGGAAAATGTCAATCGTTAGCGAGCTTTGTGGGAGGGGCTCCTCTGCCATCCTAAACCTGCAACGGACAGTAGTGTTCTCCGTGGTTCATCGTGAGGAGAAACGCAGTACGGGAGGTGTCGGTTGGCCCTACTTTTTCGGTGTCTAGCGACCTGGAATGCAAAGAATGGTCGGGAATTCTGTGAATATGGAAAAGTCGGGAAAATTCCACCCCAATCAGAGTCGGTTGGGAAAATTTAGCTTTCCTTTCTCCGAGCGACTACAAACGACACGTGTGTGGCATGATACATTGCATGCGGCTCGGCTGGCATTTCGACGCAAATTTCTGCTCGAAAACTGGAGTCTCGGCGGAACCCGAATCACACCCTCTCGAAACGTGCGCACCGAGACAAACTTCTCTCATTGCGCTCGCGCTAATACATTCGTTTGGCGGTTTATTTAAAACGGGACATTTATTCGCTAAGATATATAGAATAATACTCCGAGAAGGTACTTAGATCCGGCGTTGGCCGTCAGATATACCCATGCTTTCCACATAAAAACTGCACTTCTGACATGTTGTGTCCCCTTAGGGTTCGGTCAGAAAATTCTTGCAGAATGGTTGGAGAAAACCTGGAAAGAGTCGGGAAATTTTAAACGTAATTTTGATCTCCACCAGCCCCTTTGTCGAAACCTCCCACTTGGCTCTGACCTGCAGCACTGCGGGCACGTGTTCAAGCCCCTGGAGGAGGTGCTACACGCAGCAGGTGGCCCAGGTGCGGGAGCAGGTGGGGGCCATGCGCGCCGCCTGCACCACCTGCTCGGCCTGGTGGCCCAGGTGGAGCGCAGCGTGGAGAGCAGTGCGCCAGGCCAAGGACCTCCGGGTCCACGAGATCCGCAACGCCGTGGAGCACATGATCGCCCGGCTGGATGCCCAGCTCAAGGGGCGCCTTCTCTCCCTCGTCGGTGCGATTGTAGGAAAATCGCGTACCGCCCATCGATGTTGCCATTTCCCACGTGGTCCGTCAGCAACCCGAATCCAGCCTGGTTCTTTCACGGGAGCAGGATTCCACTCCCCATTTATTGGTACATAAACACAACACTAGAAAACACTCAATCTAATCTACAAATACATGCGACATTACTCAAATATTTACAAACGTACGTTAAGCCCGAAGCTAAACACAAAGAGGGCCACCAGGCCTCGTGTCCCGCTATTGCCCGAGAGCAGTTGCTTCCACTTGCCTTATCTTGAGCCCGGCCGGCGTCCTAAGAGACTTCTTGCCTCCCGGTTACCCGACTGTATCGATCGATGGGCGAGGAGGTTTCTTCTCGCCCGCCATGGGGCGCCTGCATGCGCCATCCAGTGGCTAGGGAGAAAGCGGCACGTCCGGCAGGCCGTCGACGGGCGACACGACCATGTGATTGTGTCTGAGCGAGCAACTGCTTAGCTGCCCGGCGCCTATGCCAGGTTGGTTTGATGGGCGCCCTCGTGAATGCACGGTGCGCCATAACGTGTGGGCTCTGCTGTTGAGCGCCGGCAAACGACCTCTTTCTTTCGGTTTGGGTGCGGTGCCTGGAACACGTCTCCAACTGGCGTTTAACGTCTACAAGAAAGGGGTACCTCTATTTAATGACGTCGTACAAGTGGTCGTGCCGTCGCCATCCTGGCACTGTCGCAGCTGCGGCTGCGGTGGACGTGGCATACACCTGTTTTGCTGAAAATCATTTTCCAGCTTGATGGTCTGCGGAAGCTTAAGCAGCCAGGGACTTAATGCATGCGCACACTCACCCACTTTATGCAAGAGGCATCCGTGTGTCCGCCATTAGTAAATTGCGAATGCCACTCTACGGTTTGAGTTGCTCCTTCTCAGGAATCTAGGCTCTCTAGCACCGAGATGTTTCAGTGGTGCCCTCTTGTGGTTCCCCCTGTGATGTCACGACCCGTGGATTGATTCCATATACGCTGCAAATTACGATACCCTGGCTGCTTGTCGCAAGTTGCAAACAGCAATTCCAGGGTTACGTGTCAGAACACCGCCATGGAGTCGTCGCATTCTTAAACTGACACCGTCGGAGTAAATTGTCTGGCAGTACTTTTACTTTCTGTACGATTAAAGCGGCATTGATTTGGCCCAAGACGCCATAAGCGAACATTTGGCCAATGGTGGAAAGTCAACACGCAGTCAAGGTGCTCTCCCTCCCCGCTTCGCAGCTGCAGAAGAATGCGCTGACCGCAGGAGACGGAGCAGCTGGAGCAGCTGCTGCGGGCGGCGGAGACGCAGCTCACGTGCGTGCTCCCGCAGCGAGCTGATCGCCCCGCCTCTCCGGACATTGTGGGCCGGCTGGGCGAGGCTGCTGCAGGCGGCAGCCCCCCTGCTCGCCGCCCCTGCTGCTGCCAGGGGGCGCCCAGGAGTTCCCCTCGGAGATGGTGCCCCCCTACGAGGCCTCGGTCTTCCTGCTGCGGGGTTCTCGCTGCTGCAGCAACGTGCGGACCCCGTCTGCAGCCGCCCTGTCGTGTCTGGGCTGACCTGGCGCCTCAAGGTCTACCCCGTGAGTGGCGACCCCTTTTTCCCACCTTGCCTTCTCTGGTGGTGCAGAGCCAGAAGACAGTTGGGAAGCAGTTGAACCGTCTGCCCTGGCGCTTGCTTCGTTTTCCCGCTTTGACGTTGCTCTTCTGCATTCCTTCTCTCAGGACCACGAGTCTTGACTGCTCACGATTTGTTGTGCTCCACTTCGTAATTTTCTTCCTGGAATGGACCCTTTCAGAACCTCGTCAAGAAACATTGGCGGCTGCCGTTCCTTGGGAGCAGAGAGTGTGCAATGGTATCCGAGTCCTCGCCAAAGGTTGACAAACTACTCCGTTCTCGATACGAGTCGAGTGGTTTCGCACCAACGCTCGTCGCAGCTCTCGTGTCCAATGCGTACTCGGAGTGCCGTGTGCCGAAACAGTGGTGGATTCGGTTGATTGCGCGCTGCAGTGACTAGATGGAGGGCACTTTTGAAAGGGTCTATATTGACAGCTAAGCAGGTTAGCATTATGCATCTCGAAGCGTGCTGAGCAAAAGCTCGCATTCCACAGCCCAGCGATTCTGGGCTCTTGTAGGATGCAAAAGCATGCAGGTTCTCTCTCATCTCGTCTGTCATTTTGTTTGTCTGTGTTACGGGGTTTACATTACAATTAATCCCTGTCCCTGCTCTTTTGGGACCAACGAGCATCATACCTGTCGTCGCTTCTGCGGGATGCTCGTTAAAGACCCGGGTTAAGCGTCCATCCTGCATCGCTACAATTCCTCCTTCCAGCTTCGAGCTCTGTGCAACCTTATTCGAATGGCAGACTGATTTATCGCCGTTTGAATGATATCTTGTTGAAATACCGTTCTTTGTTCGTGAACTACAGTAAACTTTAAAACTTTGTTAATTCAACCTCAACGGGACCTTGAAATTTGGTTGAATTATCTCAAAGGATCGAATTAAAAAAGGACAGAAAAACGGTTAAAATTAAACTTCCTTTATTGTACAAAGTATTCATGGACGGTCTGTTGTCGTCTGTGCTTAAACGCCGTGTCCAAAAGCATGCTCCTGAGAGCAACGTAACTAAACAGCACGTCCCCAAAAATCGCGCACTACAAAAAAAAAAAAACAAAAAAAAACTTTTTTGAGTTGACTTTGGTTTAAAAACAAGCAGCCAGACCGTCGACACTAAAAAAAATTTAAAAAAAAAGGAAAGAGAATTTGCGCTTTCTGAGCGCCAGAATGACCGCACACAATGCTACAGAAAAGCGCTTTGACAGCGCACGCTGAGAAAACTTTACAAGCCGACTTTGGCGCTAAGCAGCCAGACTGTCGGCGACAGAAAAAAACAACAACAAAAAAGAAGAAAACAAGATATTACACGCAATATTTATACGTCAGGTGGGCTGGTTTACGTGACGAATGATATTGATTGGGGCGAAGCTCTGGTGGTGCTTGTCTGGGCGCAGACGCTGAGCCGCAGCATGCCGAGCCTTTCGTTCGTTTTCATCCATGTCAGAAAGAGAATGTGTGGTATGGAACGTGGTTATATACGCATTTGAGCATTTGACGCGCGTCTCCTCTCGTCTATAAACGTTGAGCTAATGCATGCAAAGTTTAACGCGATTATATACGCATTTGACCGCAGCGCCTCTCCTGTATAGACGTTGAGCGGCTACATGCAACGTTTCATCCATGACATCCCCAGCTCTTGAGTTACTACCACATCTCAAGCGCCCCTACTCGTCCCGCAGTCGTGGCCGAGTGGTTAAGGCGATGGACTAGAAATCCATTGGGGTCTCCCGCACAGGTTCGAATCCTGTCGACTGCGCAAACATATTTTTTTCCATCAATTTGTTTTCATTATTTTTTTTTTGTCTTTCTTTTTATTTTTTTTTTTACACGAGCACGTGAGCTCACAAGCAGGAGCACGAGCGCAGAGAGACGGACGGACGGACGGACATGACTAGCCCCTAAGGAGCTTTGCCCCTAAAAGAGAACCCGCACTTTCTGGCGCGCAAGATGGACCCCACACGATGCTAGAGAAAAGCGCTTGAGAGCGTGCGCTGTCTCACGTGCCCGACCACGTGCTATGCTCCTCCGGCGCCGCTCCACGCCAGGCTGGTTGCGCCGGCTCGTGTCATTCGCTACGGTCCCATCATCTCAACGGGCGTAGAGGGGCAGGCACACATGTTACTTCACACGCCCGACTTTGCAGCCGAGGGCCACGTGTTTTGCCGTGTGTTGGTGGTTTTTTCCCGTGGTGCCGTGCACGCGTGAACGCGTGCATTCGCGTCGGGAGGGAACTGTACGGAACTTTGCGCCCACTTAGAGTATGCATGGGCGCTCCCGGGACCTTTGAACACGATGGGGTGTAAACGAAAGTCAAATTAACCGAGGTCAAACTAACGAAAGTTTACTGCACTCTGTTTCTTGTTGCGCATCTTTTCCCGTTGGGGATTTTAGACTGCATACATCATTTATATATTTTCTTTTGTTGCCTCGAACTTCAGTCTGACAAGGCGTAGTAGGCTCTGATTTGACCTCCTCGTTCCGATTGGTCAACAGGGTGGCGACGGTGTGAGGAAGCTACCTCTCGGTGTGCCTGAGCTGCCGGCCGGGCTTCCCGAGGCGTCCAAGTGAGTGTCTTCTTCAGCCTTCCCGTGGAATTCATTGTTCGTTTTTTGATGCACTACAGAATTTGGGGCTAACATTACCGATGCCTGCCTGACACCCTGATCGCAGTGTCATGGAATGACGCCCAGCGCAAGTGGCGCCGCGTGACTGTCGGGAAGACGCGCCGGTCGCGTAACCTCACGAATGTACTAAGGTGTGTCTGGAGGCTGCCAGTGTCGCGTGAAGACAACAACCTGAGAGTTTCCTTTCCAGGGGATTCGTCGCGGGTTTCAACGCCATGCGGCCGAGACGCATAGGCCGTTGCGAACACCATCAGCGTGGCATCACCAGTGAAGCTACATGAAGCACGAAAACCTGGAAAGCCAGCCCCATAAATGCTAACTGCACTCAGGAAGGGTGGTCGTGCGCTTTGTGCCACAGCCGGCTTCCCCGTGTGTGCAGGTGATGAGTCTCGCGTGGGGCCGAGCCACCAAGGCGAGGGACCCGAGCAAGAACATTGTGCGGGGAGTTTGGCCTCGGACTTCGAGGTGGGCGAGTGCTGGGGCTGCAACCGCTCCTTGCGCCCCGACCTCCCTGCTTCGGAGGGATACCTCAGCGGAGACACCCTGCTGCTGCGCTTTGAGGTGGGTTGGCCGCCCGCCCGCTTCGAGTCTCCCTAATATTCTCCGGAAATCTGCTGTTTTATGCCCAATTTTTTCTCTCGTAGAGCTTAACGCCCAGGGATATAGCTCACCCCTAGAGTAGTCTTCACGTGTTTCCAGGTGATTCGTCTGCGATGGGTTAGGCCAGTGATTTTGAACCATAGATGCTTTAGGGGCCTCTTCTGGGTTGGCACAAGTAGAGGACCCTGTCCATCAGGGAATGCTGTGTACGGAGAAATATGTGAGAGAAGAGTAGATGCTTGCAGACCAACTTTGAAGCTCTGGGCAGTGAATACTGAACCCTACTCACTGGGCACGCATGGTTTTAGGCCCATGTTAGCTTTGTGGTGGGCAGCATCGATGAAGTTCTACCGTTAGGTTTCACCGGTTCCACCCCAAGAAAACCTTCGTGGACTCCGAAGGGTCTGCGGACCCCCATTTGATAGCCACTGGGTTGGGCAATCGGAAACTTTGACAACTTGGATTAAACTTGAGTTGTACTTCTGTCTTTGAAGTAATATGATACTCGTGGGCGTGGTCTAGGCCAGTGGTTTCAAACATGTCATGGCTTGCAACTGCTTTGGGACGTGGCCCGCATGCATCCCGCAGTCCCTTCCCACATGCCCTGAGCGCTACATCCGCTATAAATCAGTTTCACGTCTTCGATTCATTTCTGCTCGAGAAGAAGCTCTGCTGATATAACGTGTTAACAGATTTTGCACTGTTCTATTTGATTTTGGACGGTGTTTCTTCGTCTAAATAATTTTATTCCTCAGGCTATTAGCAGAACAGTTTACTCTGCTAAGGTGGAAAAGAGGTGGGAGGAGCTTTCACTTCACTCGCCTCATCATCATTACTGAGGCTGCCATGGTGAGTCTTGCTGGTGAAAGGACACACCTTGGCTGCACAAGCTCTCGCTCAGAAGGAGCAACTGCCGAAGATAAAGCTATTAGGGGCGTCTTCTAGCCGGTCAGAAAATACCTATAATATATAAGTATTTTCTTCACGAGTGCTGCTATATGAAAATCTGTCAGGGAGAGTAAAAACTGTCGGCATAAAGAAATCATTTTTTTGCCTTACATGCCTGTTAAGGCGATGGAGTTGTGCAACAGGGGAACGACGGTTTGCTTGTCCCTTGCTCTATTAAGAAGTGCCAGCCGCGTTGGCGTTTAAATCTTTTACATCGCATCACTTGAAGCGTTCATGAAAACTTAATCAAGGCGAAACATATGCGCATGGCGAGAACACAAGATTTCATTGAGAGCATGAGGCTACATTATCGAAAAGTCTCCGGCTGTCACTACAGAGGTCGGTTGTTTACAGCGCCACGCTTTACCGCTGCTTCTGTTTTACTCATAATGTTATTACCAGTAGCCTTTACCGCCTACATTAGCTAGCTACTGGGGTATAGAGCTATTTGATTCAACGACTGCTTAATGAGTTTGAGTACTTTTTTTGCGTACGCACGCAGGAAAGTTAGCTTACTCCCACTTCTTTTAGCGCGCTTGGCCTCCATGAGGGATCGAGGCCTGCTACGATACCTATGTTACGTTAGTGGAATAGTTCAACGAGAGTAGATGAGATTGTTCTATGGCGTCGATTTTGTGCTGCTACATAGCATTGGGATGGAAGACTAGCTTACGGTGCCCCATGTTATCCTTTACGATAGAAAGCATGTGCCTCGTTCGCTGTGCCAGATTTCCACCCCGTTCGGTGGTTTCTACTCCCTTTTCTTTCCCTCAAGTGTACGCACCGGCCCGTGCTTCGTTCCAGGTGCGCCCCCCGACATATCTTTCACAAAGTGCCGCGACCAGCCAGTGGTACCTGAGCCCAGCTGCGAAGGCGCCTTGCAGGTGCAGCTACAGCAGCAGGTGCAGCAACTCAAAGAAGGTGACGGCGATGTGCATGCCCTGTCTGATCAGGCTTAGTTACATACAGGATTCACCGGGTAGCCTGCACCGTCATTTGTCTACTATTTTAAACTATTGGCTGTTCCTGTCAAGGAGTCATGTTTTAGGTAAAGGATCATCTTATGTCCGTGTCAGTATGACAACGTGTGAGGACAGTTGTCGTCTGGTCGTAATGGCGTTTGCTAGTATTTACTAGAATGGTAGGACTTTTTGAAAAATAAATTACCAAAGTTGGGCGAGAAAGTAAAATTTTTGCGTCGTATTTACTCGTATAATAGGGCGAAAAAATTGACAACTTCTTATCTCTTTGCATAGCATGACAAGCAAACTAAGCTGTACCAAAAAAAAAAAAAGTTTCTCTTTATGTTTTCTTCTTTTCTCTTGGTTTCATGGTTTTCTTTTATGGCTGTTTTGTTTTTTTTCCGGCAAGCGAGGGCTTCTCTTTCTTATCTTCTTGCGCTGCGTATTTAACCTAAAACCAAGCCTAAGCTGTGCAAAAAAAGAAAAGAAAAAAAAAGCTCATATGTTTTTTTTCTCTTTAGTGAGTATTTTGCCGTTTTTTGCAGCTTTTTAAAAAACTGTTCCCTTTTGTAGGCGAGGGCTTCTCCTTCTCTTTCTTATATGCTACACGTATATTAAATCAACAACAAAAAAAGAAAAAAAAAAACATCACTTACTGCATTGTTTTCTTGCTTCTGTTGGATCTTTTTATTTTTTACGCCTTTGCAAGGCGTTGTGGCTCACATGCCACATTGACTTGTCACAGACTGTGCACCAGGATAAAGACGTCGTTGTTTGGCCTGTTAGGGAAGGGTCAAAATTTTGACGTCAAGTTTAATATACGTCTAATACGCAAGCAGAAAAAAAAAAAAAAATTAAAATTTTGAAGTTGATTTGGAGGGTACGTTCATTGCGCGAAATCGTTCATTATTGCGAGTAAATACGGTAGCTACTGCACAGCACTGTGGATCAGATAGATGGGTTGCTCTGCTGTTTTAGCAGTGGCACTACCGTAAGAATTCACGCCAAGGGGTTCACTCAAGCGCCCACTGTTAGCATCTCCCAAGCTTGGGAAGTCTGCAAATTATACTTCAGGAGTGCCCAATTTTACCGGTCAAGCGCCCGTGTCGTTAGCAGTTACTTCCGAAGGGTTGAGTGAAGGGGGCGGGCTCCGGTGTTTCACGCTGCCTTGCATTGGGACTGTTGCAGGGCTTGCTGCTGAGATGTAGCCAAAAATGAAGCAGGTGCCTACTAGCCCGAGAATACCGCAGGTGGGTGCTGCAAATAGCACTCTTCGTTCAACTGCATTATCTATGCCAGAAGTCAAGACGAAAAGCCATTCTCAAGCACCACCATCTATAGCTTTACAAATATGCGAGATGTAAGGCATTGTAGTGTGAGAATGTTTTGGGTGCTCATTGGGTTTGTTAGCGAAGTGCATAGAGCTTGACTTCCTAAGCAGGTACACATGCAAATCCCTTATTCTCCAATTGTTCTTTACGACTAAAAGGCTGTAATTAAAACTGCTAGTCCAATCTTTATTACAGTCCGGGGAGCCACAGGATTTGCGTTCGGCACTATGCGATCAGCCACAAGTACATAGAGCAGAAATATCAGTGTCGTGGTTGGCTGCTTTGTCTGCGATGATGTGCTTTTCGAAGATTTGGAAAAGGGGGCAATTGAGCAGGCGTTCACGCAGCTCTGGAGCTTGATAGAAATAGGGAGCAGTAACTTTGGAATTTGCAGAATTTTCCAAAATTTGAAGTGTTTCATATTTTATGGTTGACTCTTGATATGTGAATATTGAACAATGTGAATATTGAACAGGCCTGGCGTTCTGTCCTGCAATTCGCCCACCTATGACCGAGCAAGCGGGTGGCCCCACGATGCACCGGGGACCGTCGCCACCAAAGCTTCCGTGGCTCTAATGACTTAGCGAAGTCTAAAACAGAAAAGAAAGCGAACGAAGTTCCGGTGCGAGCATTCTGCAAAGTGCAATGGCCTCTCCGCCTTGGACTTTTTTCACTCTTTCTACACAAACAACAAGGTAGCGCGAAAGTGCGGTAGCCCTTTCCCCTTTCCTCTGCAGCCTCTGGTAGCGCGGCAGGTCTATCTTGGCGTTTGCTAGTCAGCTTCAGGAGTGCCGCCATCTATGCTGCCGGTTAGGAGTGCGCTTGGAGGCGCAGCCATAATCGACTAGAGCCTGGCTGAGGTGTCGTGAATTGGGGTTGAGGTATAAGGGCTGCACTCAGCGCAATTCCCACTGAGCAAGATGGCGGCGCCCCTGAGACGGACTTGCAAGCGTACATAGCTGGGCATCGGTACGTCTCTGTGTGTCGCGCGGTTAGCCCCATTGAGTCGCTGCTGCAGCCTGTGCGCTGAGGGAAACTAGAGCCGCGCGGATGCTTTCTCACAGGGTTTGCAATGTTGCCTGCCTGCAGTGCGCTGTGTGCTCGAAGCGCCGTCGGCCATGGGTGCTGACCACGGCGATTCAATAGATCCTTTGAAAATGCATGAATATGCCGAAGTTATATGACGAATATTGAATGTCATATTATTCTGTACCACTGTTCCGAACATTAGCACAACATGACTTGCCTGATGGAAGACTTTTTGGAGCGGAACAGAGGCGTCCATATTAACACGTTTTGAGGGCCAGGCCTTGCTCGTCAATGTGGAGCTGTCCCCGAACCGTTCAGGATGAGCATAGCATAGGTTGTCTGATTGCCCGGTTCACACTGTCTAGACTGTCTAGGGCGTGCCCAAGCTCGCTGATTGCTTAAGTTTGCGGGTGCGTCAACAGATACTTGATCCCAACTTTTTTTCCATTATTGCTTGTCCGCTATGTAGCTATAAATTTGATTTTGAGCACAAAATATTTTATTTTCAAGAGTGGTTGAGGGTCAGAAATTTTAAAAAAAAACTAAAACTGTCAGCGAGGCGCGATTGTATTGCGCCATTGGCCGTGGATCGCGACGTACCCCAAGTGGCAGAACCGTTGAAACACTGACGACAGCACGAGCCGCCAAAAAGCGGTACAACGCGCCCTGGTGTCACCGCCTAAATCGCCACTTTGTTCCGACGTAGCAGTGCAGGCGCCTGCTGCAGCCCGCTTGGAGTCGGTCAGAGTGACGTAGGCGAAGCTATCGTGGCGGCCAGTTAGCTGGAGGTTTCGCGGTGCGAGCATAACCCAAGCAGTTGAGAACGAGCATATTCTCCCAGCCATAGTCAGCCTTCCTCTTCTGCTCAGATTGCAGTACCTAGTAGTGTGCGTATCTGTTGGAGCCAGGAAATTCTGCTGATCACTGTTCTCGCTGTTGTCATAGGAAAGTGTTGCAGTTACTACCATTACAAATTTTCATGCACGTAGACTTCGCGACAGGTGGTGCCGCGGCGGGTCCACTGGCGACGACGTGCTCCTCGAAATGGGGCAGACGTTGGCTTTGTTGCGTCTCGAGCGAACGGCCCGGCATCGTGGGCGTGGCCGGTGCCGCGCAGTGGAGCCCGGCCGCGCAGTCGGACCTTCTGCCGGCGTAGTCCGCAGCACCGGAGCCTGCTTCACGAAGTTCCGTGCGAGCGGGGCACTGCGTCGTGCACCTGGCTGCCTCCGTGAGACAGTTCTGGCCGTCTAGAACTGCTCCGCTCTGCGCCCCAGAAAGGTCTGTTCTGGTCCCACCAGTCTCGGCCCCAATAGAACGCCTGCCAACAGTTGGAAATCTCGTGTCATGTTGCCATACGGGTCATTCCATGCGAAACGTCCCTAGGCATTGCGCAATCGACCCCTTCCTCGATTTCTAAGAAAATACTCTATGGCCCCTTTAATGTCCGTAGCCATGCTCTGATATTTTTGGGCGCAAGAAACTTTTTGATGATGCAGTGGTTTGAACTTTAAAAACAGCGTGAAATTAGGCATCACTCAATAATTGATGAAAAATCAGCTTTTAGAACACCTAGCTAACATTTTTTTCCTTAAATTTTGCACGGGCTCGGCTTGCAATGTGGTTAAACTTGTGAAGTTTTGTTTAACTTAAATATTTTTTAAAAAAAACTAAAAATAATTAAAAAATTTTGTCTTTTTTGTTATTTTTATTAAAAAAATATCTAACTGGTGCCTCCGGCTTTTACACCGTATATAATCAATAAAAAAAGTTTAAAATCGCTCAATAAAATATTTCGTAGTAATAAAAATCCTGAATTTGCAAAAAAGTGCTTTTTGACGCATAAACAGCTGTTTATTTCAACCTCGAGGAATTGGTCCAAGTAAAAACACGAAAATTCATGGTGGGTTTGGAAGAACTATCAATAAGCTTTTGATTCTGAGAAAGTTTAATCAAAGTTCTGAAGTTGGAATTTTCCACCACAATGTTTTTCATTATCAAGTATTTATAGGCTGGCACGAGCTAGGTCCAAAGAAGCAGTTTTCGGCTGCCGCCCCTTGTCCCGCCTTTCCGGGCTGGAAGGGAAGAAACGGCGCTAAGCAGCTCCTTTTGTACTGCAGGGCGCTGGAATCGCGATGTTTAATACGGGCGGCATCAGTTGGACTGTGGACTCTTCTGTGGTGGCAAATCGCGATAGTATCGCCGCGAAATCGCCAGCTGCTCACGCATACTGCGGTGAAAGGCGGAACTATTCAGTTTTACGGCCAGAATTTGTCGTTTTAAAGCCGATTTAAACACAAACGGCGTGAGCACTCCAACTGCGCGCGTTCGTTAACGCCACATCGCCTCGTACTATGAGATTTCCTCGTCCAAGTGCTTTTGTGTTGCTGTCTAGCATCTTTCCTGGCGCCGAGAAGAAAGTGAATTCGCAGTATTGCGTATGCATCAGGCTAGCTTACTAGTGGATGCTCTTACCTGGCAGCGCTAAGGCATTTACTGTCTCCAGTGGATTGCTCCACTGGACTGACGTAGCCACTGCAAAACGGTCAAGTTGAGGAAAAGCCATAAAGCAACAAAGAGTAGAAAAAAGCCTCTTCCACCCAGAGGGGCCCGCCAACTCGGGTCCTGCTGTCTACCTGCGCGCGCACATCGTGATGCACCGTCGCACGCTTTGCGGGCTCGACGGTGGCGTGCTGTGCAAAAGCGCAGGAACGACGCCGAGGTTGCGGCTGAACGGCGTCAACTTCAAAATGTTTTCCTATTTGCACTGGCTTAGAACAAATTTTAGAAGTCGTTTAGCTACTAAGGTTGCATTGACCGCTCTTCAAACAACAATACCTGACGTCACTTTCATTTGTTTTCTGCAAGATATTTAGTTGTGGCCTGGACCTTTTTTGTGTATTTCAGTATACCTACAGGGCTGTCAATAAGAGTATTTGCAATCTGTGGCAGCAACCCTGGATTGTCTTAGCAAAACTAAAAATATGCTACAATGCTCATGCACTCCTTATTTTTTAAAGCTGCTTCAAGCATGCCAAATTCCATGACCATGATCCTTATTGCATGGCAATCCTACGGTACCGTAGGATTGCCATGCAATAAGGATCATGGTCATGGAATTTGGTATGCTTGAAGCAGCTTTAAAAAATAAGGAATATATGAGCATTTTAGCATATTTTTAGTTTTGCTACAAACTATGGCTTTGCTGCCACACGACTGTTAATACTCTTATTGACAGCCCTGTAGGTATACTGTACACAAAAAAGGTTTCAGGCCGTACAACTAAATATCTTGCAGAAAACAAATTTGTGCAAAATCGTGTTTTGTTGTTTAAAGAGCGGTCAATTCTGCCTTGAGGTGGCTCCAAAGAAAAATACGTAACATGGTGACTTCTACTAAAGAGTTTATTTCCTTTTGTTCTTGAAAGCTTAATTAAAGTAATTTTGTTCTAAATAGGAAAACATTTTGAAGTTGAGCTTTTCGCGCCGCAACCTGGCGTCGTTCCTTGCGTCTCTTTGCACAGCACGCCACCGTCGAGCCCGGCAAAGCGTGCGACGGTGTCACGATGTGCGCACGCAGGTAGACAGCAGGACCTCGAGTTGTCGGGTACATCTGGGTGGGAAGAGGCTTTTTTTTCTACTCTTGTTGCTTTATGGCTTTTCCTATATTTTGACCGTTTTGCGCTGGCTATGTCCATCCAGTGGACTTTCCACTGTCTTGATATCAGCAAATGCTTAGCGCTGCCAGGTAAGAGCATCCACTAGTAAGCTAGCTGTTTCTTACGTACACATCGCAATCACTCTCTTCTCGACGCCAGGAAAGATGTAGACAGCAACACAAAAGCCCCTTGAACGGGAAATCTCATACGACGAGGCGATGTGGTGTTAACGAACGCGCGCAGTTGGAGGCTCACGCCCGTTTGTGTTTAAATCGGCTTTAAAACGGCAAATTCTTGCGTCGCTGAATAGTTCCGCCTTTTCACCGCAGTATGCGTGACAGCTAGATTTCGCGGCGATATTATCGCGTTTGCCTTTTAGGAGAAGTCCATGGTCAACTGATGCCGCCCGTATTAGGCATCGCGTTTCGAGCCGCCCTCGGGTACAAAGGGCACAACGGGCCTGCTATTGCAAGGCGCTGGCGGCACCTCCGATTATTACACGATACCCGCCGTTTCTTCCCTTGCAGCCGGAAAGACGGACAAGGGGAAGCAGCAGAAAACTCCGTTCTTTCTTTGGACCTAATCGTGCCAGCTATCGTCGCAGGTGGCGTGCTGTGCGGCGAAGAGGCGTTAAGAAGCGACGTGGGTTGTGGTGCGAGGGTTCAACTTCAAAAATTGTTTTCTCGCTTTAAACAAAAATTACTTTGATTAAACTTTCAGAATCAAAAGATTATTAATTGTTCTTCCAAACCCACTCATATTTTGTATTTTTACTTGGACCACCTCAGGGTGAAATAAACAGCTGTTTATGCGTCAAAAAGCACTTTTTTGCAAATTCAGGATTTTTGTTTACTGCGAAATATTTTATTGAGCGATTTTAAACTTTTTTTTATTGATTATATACCTGCAGGGCAGTTGGTAAAAAGTTATATTGAGTCCCGGGAGCAGTTAGATATTTTTTAATAAAATAACAAAAAAGACAAAATTTTTAATTATTTTTAGTTTTTTAAAAAATATTTAAGTTAAACAAAACTTCACAAGTTTAACCACATTGTAAGCCGAAAGCCGGCAAATTTAAGGAAAAAATATTGCTAGGTGTTTCTCTAAAAAGCTGATTTTTCATCAATTATTGAGTGATGCCTAATTTCACGCTGTTTTTAAAAGTTCAAACCGCGCTCACGTCATCAAAAAGTTTTTGCGCCAAAAATATTTCAGGGCATGGCTACGGACATTGGGGCAAAAGGCCATGAATATTTTCTTAGAAATCGGAAGGGGTCGAGCGCAATGTCTGGGACGTTTCGCATGGAATGACCCGTATGGCAACATGACACGAATTTCAACTTTGTTAAGACGCGTTCTGTGTCGAGAATGTGACCAGGACAGACCTTTCTGGGGCGCAGAGCGGAGCAGTTCTGCGTGGCCAGACTGTCCACGGAGGCAGCCAGGGTGCACGACGCAGTGCCCCGCTCGCACGGAACTTCGTGAAGCAGGCTCCGGTGCTGCGGACTCGCCGGCAGAAGGTCCGACTGCGGGGACTCGGGCTCCACCGCGCGGCTCGGGCCGTCGCCCACGATGCCGGGCTGCTCTGCTCGAGACGCAACAAAGCCAACGTCTGCCCCATACTGCTGAGACACGTCGTCGCTAGTGGACCCGCACGGCACCACCTATCGCGAGTCTGCGTTGCCGTGAGGGAGTTCCGCAGCAGCCGACAGTGAGCACGACACTGTACTCCGTCTCACCACAACTTGGCAAACGGCGAAGGCTACAGTCTTGGTGAGCCAGTCAGCACGTCGGAGGGAGACTCCCGACTAGACTCCATCTCACTAGTGCACGCACTGCTGGGCACGCACTGCTGTCAAAGCCACGGGCAGAAGGAGAGGAAAGGCACATTTGTACAATCTTTCAGGGAGAGGCATGCGAAAGAGGGTCCAGACAAAGGGGAGTCCCTCGTTCTCTTCTTTCCAGCTGCTTGGGTTATGCTCTCGCCTCTGAACCTCCAGTAATGGCTGCCACGTGCTTCGCCTACGCCACTCTGACCGGCTCCAAGAGGCTGTAGCGTTTGCACTTCGCCAAGTTACGTTGAAATAAAGTGGGACAGGCGGTGACACCAGGGCGCAGCGTGTACCGCTTTGCGGCCTACTGTCGTCGTGCTTCAACGTGTTCGCCACTTGGGGCAGGTCGGAGATCCACGGATAATGACACAATACAATCGCGTCTCGTTGACAGTTTTTAGTTTTTTTTTAAATTTCTGACCCTCAACCACTTGAAAATAAAATATTTTGCTTTCAAAATCAAATTTATAGCCATAAACAAATGGGAGCACAATTGGAAAAAAAAGTTGGGACTGCCATCTGTTGACGCACCCGCAAACTAAGCAATCAGCGAGCTTGGGTCGTCCAGACAGTCTAGAGTGTGAACCGGGCAACTGGACAACCTATGCTATGCTCATCCTGAACGGTTTGGGGACAGCTCCACATTGACGAGCAAGGCTCGTCCAAACGGTTAATATGGACGCCTCTGTTCCTCTCCAAAAGTCTTCCATCAGGCAAGTCATGTTGTGCGAATATTCGAATAGTGGTTTTGAATAATATGACATTCAATATTCGCTTCAAGGTGAACTTCGATATTCATATTTTTCAAAGGACCTATTGATCGCTGCGGGTCAGCCCCTGTCGATGCGTTCTCTTCGAGCACCTGTGCACTGCAGGCAAGCAACATTGGCAGAGCCCGAGAGCTCCGCGGGTTCTGTTTCCCCGCAGTGCACAGGCGCTCGGTGAGAAGCGCACTCAATGGGGCTAACCGCGGCGATTACGCAGAAGTACAGTATTTTCCGGCTATACACGTTTGCAAGTCCGGTCTCAGGGCGCCGCCATCTTGCTCAGTGGGGTGCGCTTGAGGCAGCCATACCATAATCCAATTACGACACCTCAGCAAGGCTTCGTAATCGGATTATGATGCGTCCAAGCGCACCCCAACCGAGCAAGATGGCGGCGCCCTGAAGCTGGACTTGCAAACGTGCATAGACCGTTTCTACTGAAAGAGGGCTAGAGAGGAAAGGGGAAAGGGCTACCGGCACTTTCGCCCCTTGTTGTTTGTGTAGAAAGAGTGAAAAGTCCAAGACGAGAGGCTTGGCCGGCTTTGGGTGTATGATCGACCGAACTTCGTTCGCGCTTTCTTTTCTGTTTTAGACTCGCAAACTTAATTAGAGCCACTGAGCTTTGATGGCGACGATCCCCGGTCATCGGGACACCATTGCTCGGTCATAGGTGGACGAATAACAACAGGAAGCGTCGAATACTGTTCAATATTCATATTGTTCAATATTCACATATTGTGGGTCAATTATAAAATATGAAACACTAAAATTTTGGAAAATTCTGCAAATTCCACAGTTACTGCTCCTATTTCTATCAAGCTCCAAAGTTGCGTGAAACGTCCAAGTTCAATTGCCTTTTCCAAATCTCGAAAAGCACATCCCGAGACATAGCGCTAACCCGACACTGATATTTCTGCTCTTATTACTTGTATGGACTATAATAGTGCCGAATGCCAAATCATATTATCCCGATTGTAATAAAAATTGGACTAGCAGTTTTAATTACAGCCTTTTAGTCGTAAAGAACAATTGGAGGAATATGGATTGCATGTGTACCTGCTATGTGTCAAGCTCTATGCACTTCGCTCAGCTAAACCCAATGAGCACCCAAAACATTCTACACTACAATGCCTTACATCTGCATATTTGTAAAGCATAGATGGTGGTGCTTGTAGATTGCTTTGCCCCTAGACTTTGGCATAGATAATGCAGTTGAACTAAGAGTGCTAGTTTGCAAATACCCACCTGCGGTATTCTCGGGCTGTAGGCACCTGCTTCATTTTTGGCCATCTCAGCAGCAAGCCTCTGCAACAGTCCCAATGCAATATAGCGTAAAATACCGGAGCCTCACCCCTTTCACTGAAGACTGGGCTAATCTAGACACGGGCGCTTGACCGGTAAAATTGGGCACCTAGTATAATTTGCAGACTTCCCAAGTTTGGGAGATGCTAATAGTGGGCGCTTGAGTGAACCCCTTCATGAATTTTACTGGTAGTGCCACTGCTAAAACAGCAGAGCAACCCATCTATCTGATCCACAGTGCTGCAGCAGTATAAAAGTGATAAACGCCATTACGGACTAAAAAACTCAATGTATCAGAAGAAGAAACAGAGAAATGCTCTCCTGCTGGTTTTGCTTTACTGCTTAGCACCCTTGAAACTCAGATGCACAACTGTCATCACACGCTGTCATACTGACACAGACATAAGATGATCTCTTTACCTAAAACATGACTCCTTGACAGGAACAGCCAATAGTTTAAAATAGTAGAAAAATGATTGTGCAGGCTACCCGGTGAATCCTGTATGTAACTAAGCCTGACAGATGGGCATACAAATGGCCGTCACCTCTTTGAGTTGCTGCACCTGCTGCTGTAGCTGCACTGCTGGCGCCTGCAGCTGGGCCAGGTACCACTGTTGGTCGCGTGCACTTGTGAAAGAATGTCGGGGGGCGCACCTGGAACGAAGCACGGGCCGGTGCGTACACTTGAGGGAAGAAAAGGGAGTAGAAACCACCGAACGGTGGAAATCATGGCACATGAAATGAGCCATGTCTTCTACTGTTATAGCAACATAGGCAACCGCAAGCAGTCTTCCATCCCAATGCTATGTTGCAGCACAAAATCGACGCCATAGAACAATCCACTACTCTTGAACATTCACCTAACGTAACATAGTAATCGTAGCAGGCCTGACCCTCATGGAGGCCAAGCGGGCTAAAAAAAGGGGAGTAAGCTAACTTTCCTGCGTGCGACGCAAAAAAAGTACTCAAACTCATTAAAGTGCGTGAATCAAATAGCTCTACTCCCAAAAGCTTGGGGCCAATGCAGGGGCGGGTAAGAGGCAATAATTATAATTTTATATTTTGAGTAAAAAAGATAAGCAGTGGTGTTCGTGTTGCAGCAAAACAACCGACCTCTTAGTGACAACCGGAGACTTCCGAGAAGGGACCTCATGCTCTCAGCTTTGTAAACTTGTGTTTTGCCAGTGACATACAGTCTCAGCTCGTTATAACAGACCTTGATTTTAACCAAGATTTCGGTCTGTTTTAAAAGGAGTATGTTGTATGGATACGGCGCTGAGTCACGATATAGAGCAAAACCACCCAAACAGAAATCGCAGTGCATCCAAATGACTGTTGAATGAGCTAGACCAGTGTTCAGCCTCATTCGTTACAACTATCGGCTAACACTGATCGGCAGGATTTCACGCCAACGTGCTGCACCTCCTAATAGAGCAAGGACAAGCAAACCGTCGTTCCCCGTTGCATAATCCGACCGCCTTAACAGGCATGCGGCAAAAAATATTTCTTTATACCGACAGTTTTTACTCTCACGATGATTATAGCAGTGCATCGTAAGAAAATACTTATATATTTATAGGTATTTTCTGACCCGGCTAGAAGACGCCCCTAATAGCTTTATCTTCGGCAGTTGCTCCTTCTGAGCGAGAGTTTGTGCAGCCAAGGTGTGTCCTTCACCAGCAAGATCACCATGGCAGCCCATAGTCGGTGAGAGGCTATGAGTGAAGTGAAAGCTTCTCCCACCTCTTCTCCACCTTAGCAGAGTAAACTGTTCTGCTAAGAGTCGAGATTAAATTATTTAGACGAAGAAATACTCCGTCCAAAATCAAATAGAATAGTGCAAAATCTGTTAACACGTTATATCAGCAAAGCTTCTTTTCGAACAGAAATGAATCGACGATGTGAAACTTATTTACAGCGGATGTAGCGCCCAGGGCATGGGAATGGGAGCTGCGGGATGCATGCAGGCCCACGCCCCAAAGAGTTGCAAGCCGCATGTTTGAAACCACTGGCCTAGACCACGCCACGAGTATCATATTACTTCAAAGACAGAAGTACAACTAAGTTTAATCCAAGTTGTCAAAGCTTCGATTGCCTAACCCAGTGGCTATCAAATGGGGGTCCGCAGACCCTTCGGAGTCCACGAAGGTTTTCTTGGGGTGGAACCGGTGAAACCGAGCAATAAAACTTTTATCAATGCTGCCGCCTCACAAAGCTAAATAGACCAAACCATGTGTGCCTAGTGAGTAGGGTTCAGTATTATCAGTTTCAGAGCTTCAAAGTTGGTTTGCAAGCATTTACTCTTCTTCACATATTTCTTTGTCATTGCACCCCCTGATGGACAGGGTCCCCCTCAGTTGTGCCAACCCAGAAGAGGCCCCCAAAGCATCTATGGTTCAAAATCATTGGCCTAACCCATCGCACGAATCACCTGAAAACACGTAAGACTACTCTAGGGGGTGAGCTATATCCCTGGGCGTTGCTACGAGAAGAAAAAATTGGGCATAAAACAGCAGATTTCCGAGAATATTAGGGAGACTCGAAGCGGGCGGCCAACCCACCTCAAAGCGCAGCAGCAGGGTGTCTCCGCTGAGGTATCCCTCCGAGGCGAGGAGGTCGAGGCGGAAGAAGCGGTTGTAGCCCCAGCACTCGCCCACCTCGAAGTCCGAGGCAAACTCCCGCACAATGTTCTTGCTCGGGTCCCCGCCCTGGTGGCTCATCTCCACGCGATACTCATACCTGCACACACGGGGGAAGCCAGCTGTGGCACAAGCGCAACGACCACCCTTGCTAAGTGCAAATGCATTTATGGGGCTGGCTTTCCAGGTTTTCGTGTTCATGTAGCTTCGCTGGTAATGCCACGTTGATGGTGTTCGCAACGGTCTATGTCTGACCGCATGGCATTGAAACCGCGACGAATCCTCGGAAAGGAAACTCTCGGGTTATTGTGTCTTACGCGACACTGCGGCCTCCAGACACACCTTGACATTGTGAGGTTACGTGACCATGCGTCTTCCCGACAATCACGGGACGTCACTTGCGCTGCGTCATTCCATGACACTGCGACGGGGTGTCAGGTGGCATCGGTAATGTTAGCCCCATATTCTAGAAACAAAAACGAACAATGAATTCCACGGGAAGGCTGAAGAAAACACTCACTTGGACGTCTCGGGAAGCTCCGGCCGACAGCTCCAAGAATACCGAGAGGTAGTTTCCCCTCACCACACCGTTACCGTCCTGTTGACCAATCGGGAACGAAGAGGTCAAATCGAGCCAATTCGCCTTGTCAGGACGAAGTTCGAGGCACTAAAAGAAAATATAAAATGATGTATGCAGTCAAAATCCCCAACGGGAAAAGATATGCGCAATAAGAAACAGAGTACAGTAAACTTTCGTTAGTTTGACCTCGGTTAATTTGACTTTTCGTTTAATTCGATCGTGTTCAAAGGTCCCGGGGAGCGCCCATACATTTCTATGGGAGGAAAAGTTCGATAATTCCTCCCGAGCGAATGCACGCGGGCTCACGTTGCACGGCACCACGGGAAAAAACCACCAACATAGGGCAAAACACGGGCCCTTTGCTGCAAAGCCGAACGTGTGAAAATATGTGCCTGCCCCTCTACGCCGTTGAGATGGGACCGTAGCGAATGACACGAGCCAGCGCAACCAACCTGGCGTGGAGTAGCGCGGAGAACATAGCACGTGGTCGGGCACAGAGACAGCGCACGCTCTCAAAGCGCTTTTCTCTAGCATCGTGTGGGGTCCATCTTGCGCGCCAGAAAGTGCGGGTTCTCTTTAGGGGCAAAGCTCCTTAGGGGCTAGTCATGTCCGTCCGTCCATCCGTCTCTTGCGCTCGTGCTCCTGCTTGTGAGCTCACGTGCTCGTGTAAAAAAAAAAAAAAGAAATAAAAAAAAAGATTTAAAAAAAAATAATGAAAAAAAATTGATGGAAAAAAATATGTTTGACGCAGTCGACAGGATTCGAACCTGTGCGGGGAGACCCCAATGGATTTCTAGTCCATCGCCTTAACCACTCGGCCACGACTGCGGGACGAGTAGGGGGCACTTGAGATGTGGTAGTAACTCAAGAGCTGAGGATGTTATGGATGAAAGCGTTGCATGTAGCCGCTCAACGTCTATACAGGAGAGGGCGCTGCGGTCAAATGCGTATATAATCGCGTTCAACTTTGCATGCATTGGCTCAACGTTTATAGACGAGAGGGCGCTGCGGTCAAATGCTCAAATGCGTATATAACCACGTTCCATACCACACATTCTTTTTCTGACATGGATGAAAACGAACGAAAGGTCCGGCATGCTGCGGCTCAGCGTCTACGCAGACAAGCACCACCAGAGCTTCGCCCCAATCAACATCATTCACCACGTAAAGATGCGGTAAATTTGTTTTTTCTTTTTTGTTGTTATTTTTTTTCTGTCGCCGACGGTCTGGCTGCCCAGCGCCAAAGTCGGCTTGTAAAGTTTTCTCAGCGCCGCTGTCAAAGCGATTTTCTGTAGCATTGTGTGCGGTCATCTTGTGCTCCAGAAAGCGCAGATTCTCTTTTCCTTTTTTTTAATTTTTTTTATTGTCGACGGTCTGGTTGCTTGTTTTTAAACCAAAATCAACTAAAAAAAAATTTTTTTTTTTTTTTTAGTGCGCGATTTTTTGGAGACGTGTTGTTTAGTTACGTTGCTCTCCGGAGCATGCTTTTGGACACGCGTTTACGCACAGACGACAGCAGACCGTCCATGAATACTTTGTACAATAAAAGGAAGTGTAATTTTAACAGTTTTTCTGTCCTTTTTTTAATTCGATCCTTCAGATAATTCAACCAAATTTCAAGGTCCCGTTGAGGTTGAATTAACAAAGTTTTAACGAAAGTTTACTGTAGTTCACAACAAAGAACGGTATTTCAACAAGATATCATTCAAACGGCGATAAATCAGTCTGCCATTCGAAAAAAGGTTGCACAGGCTCGAAGCTGGAAGGAGGAATTGTAGCTGGTGCAGGATGGACGCTAACCCGGGTCTTTAACAAGCATCCCGCAGTAGCGACGCAGGTACGATGCTCGTTGGTCCCAAAAGAGGCAGGGACAGGGATTAATTGTAATGCAAACCCCGTAACACAGACAAACAAAATAACAGACGAGATGAGAGAGAACCTGCATGCTTTTGCATCCTACAAGAGCCCAGAATCGCTGGGCTGTGGAATGCGAGCTGCTTGCTCAGCACGCTTCGAGATGTATAATGCTAACCTGCTTAGCTGTCAATATAGACCCTTTTCAAAAGTGCCCCTCCATCTGAGTCACTGCGCGCGCCAATCAACCGAATCCACCACTGGTTTCCTGGCACATGCACTCCGAGTGATGCATAGGACACGAGAGCTGCGAGAGCGCTGGGCGTGAAATGACTCGACTCGTATCGAAAGGAGTAGTTTGTCAACCTTTGGCGTAGGACTCGGATACCATTGCACACTTCTGCTCCCAAGGAACGGCAGCCGCCAATGTTTCTTGACGAGGTTCTGAAAAGGGTCTATTCCAGGAAGAAAAGTACGCAAGTGGAGCACAACAAATCGTGGAGAGTCAAGACTCGTGGTCCTGAGAGAAGGAATGCAGAAGAGAGCAACGTTAAAAGCGGAAAAAACGAAGCAAGCGCCAGGGCAGACGGTTCAACTGCTTCCCAACTGTCTTCTGGCTCTGCACCACCAGAGAAGGCAAGGTGGGAAAAAGGGGGCCGCCACTCACGGGTAGACCTTGAGGCGCCAGGTCAGCCCATGACACGACGAGGGGCGGCTGCAGACGGGGTCCGCACGTTGCTGCAGCAGCGAGAACCCCGCAGCAGGAAGACCGAGGCCTCGTAGGGGGCACCATCTCCGAGGGGAACTCCTGGGCGCCCCCTGGCAGCAGCAGGGGCGGCGAGCAGGGGGGCTGCCGCTGCAGCAGCCCGCCCAGCCGGCCCACAATGTCCGGAGAGCGGGCGATCAGCTCGCTGCTGTGGAGCACGCACGTGAGCTGCGTCTCCGCCGCCCGCAGCAGCTGCTCCAGCTGCCCAGTCTCCTGCGGTCAGCGCATTCTTCTGCGCTGCAAAGCGGGGAGGGAGAGCACCTTGACTGCGTGTTGACTTTCCACCATTGGCCAAATGTTCGCTATGGCGTCTTGGGCCAAATCAATGCCGCTTTAATCGACAGGAAATAAAAGGTACTGCCAGACAATTTACTCCGACGGTGTCAGTTTAAGAATGCGACGACTCCATGGCGATGCTTTGACACGTAACCCTGGAATTGCTGTTTGCAACTTGCGACAAGCAGCCAGGGTATCGTAATTTGCAGCGTTATGGCGAATCCAATCTGGGTCGTGACATCACAGTGGGGAACCACAAGAGGGCACCACTGAAACATCTCGGGTGCTAGAGAGCCTAGATTCCTGAGAAGGAGCAACTCAAACCGTAGAGTGCATTCGCAATTTACTAATGGCAGACACACGGATGCCTCTTGCATAAAGTGGGTGAGTGTGCGCATGCATTAAGTCCTGGCTGCTGAAGTTTCCGCAGACCGTCAAGCTGGAAAATGATTTTCAGCAAAACAGGTGTATGCTACGTCCACCGCAGCCGCATGCAACAGTGCCAGGATGGCGCATGGCACGACACTTGTACGACGTCATTAAATAGAGGTACCCCTTTTCTTTGTAGACGTTAAACGCCAGTTGGAGACGTGTTCCAGGCACCGCACCCAAACCGAAAGAAAGAGGTCGTTGCCGGCGCTCAACAGCAGAGCCCACACGTTATGGCGCACCGTGCATTCACGAGGGCGCCCATCAAACCAACCTGGCATAGGTGCCTCGGGGCAGCTAAGCAGTTGCCTCGCCTCAGACACAATCACATGGTCGTGTCGCCGCGGCTCCGGACGTGCCGCTTTCTCCCCTAGCCACTGGATGGCGCATCAGGCGCCCCATGGTGGGCGAGAAGAAACCTCCTCGCCCATCGATCGATACAGTCGGGTAACCGGGAGGCAAAAGTCTCTTAGGACGCCGGCCGGGCTCAAGATAGGCAAGGGAAGCAACTGCTCTCGGGCAATAGCGGGACACGAGGCCTGGTGGCCCTCTTTGTGTTTAGCTTTGGGCTTAACGTACGCTTGTAAATATTTGAGTAATGTCGCATGTATTTGTAGATTAGATTGAGTGTTTTCTAGTGTTGTGTTTTATGTACCAATAAATGGGGAGTGGAATCCTGCTCCCGTGAAAGAACCAGGCTGGATTCGGGTTGTTGACGGACCACGTGGGAAATGGCAAATCGACGGCGGTACGCGATTTCCTACAATCGCACCGACGAGGGAGAGAAGGCGCCCCTTGAGCTGGGCATCCAGCCGGGCGATCATGTGCTCCACGGCAGCGTTGCGGATCTCGTGGACCCGGAGGTCCTTGGCCTGGCGCACTGCTCTCCACGCTGCGCTCCACCTGGGCCACCAGGCCGAGCAGTGGTGCAGGCGGCGGCGCATGGCCCCCACCTGCTCCCGCACCTGGGCCACCTGCTGCGTGTGCACCTCTCCAGGGGCTTGAAGACGTGCCCGCAGTGCTGCAGGTCAGAGCCAAGTGGGAGGTTTCGACAAAGGGGTTGGTGGAGATCAAAATTACGTTTAAAATTTCCCGATTCTTTCAGGTTTTCTCCAACCATTCTACAAGAATTTTCTGACCGAACCCTAAGGGGACACAACATGTCAGAAGTGCAGTTTTTATGTGGAAAGCATGGGTATATCTGACGGCCAACGCCGGATCCTAATTGCCTTCTCGGAGTATTATTCTATATATCTTAGCGAATAAATGTCCCGTTTTAAATAAACCGCCAAACGAATGTATTAGCGCGAGCGCAATGAGAGAAGCTTTGTCTCGGTGCGCACGTTTCGAGAGGGTGTGATTCGGGTTCCGCCGAGACTCCAGTTTTCGAGCAGAAATTTGCGTCGAAATGCCAGCCGAGCCGCATGCAATGTGTATCATGCCACACACGTGTCGCTTAGTAGTCGCTCGGAGAAAGGAAAGCTAAATTTCCCCAACCGACTCTGATTGGGGTGGAATTTTCCCTGACTTTTCCATATTCACAGAATTCCCCGACCATTCTTTGCATTCCAGGTCGCTAGACACCGAAAAAGTAGGGCCAACCGACACCTCCCGTACTGCGTTTCTCCTCACGATGAACCACGGAGAACACTACTGTCCGTTGCAGGTTTAGGATGGCAGAGGAGCCCTCTCCCACAAAGCTCGCAACGATTGACATTTTCCTCCTCTCCAGCTCCCGCTTAAAGTGGAAAGGCTGGAGGGATCCGTAAACTTGTCCCGCTATTCTTAACCTGCAACAGACTATAGACCGTTTTTTTCGTGGCGGCCGCCACGTTCGATTTTGACGTAGCCGAGTTGGGGAAAAATAACGAATCACTTTATTTGCCGACTAAAGGCGCCGGAACTCGGGAGTTCGTGCCAATAGTTGTACTTTCCTCTTGGCTATACTTTTTCCATTGTACTTAAAGACCGACCAACGAAACCGTATTCCGCAAGGTAGGAAAATGACCCGTCCGACCCTCCACTTTTCACCCTCTCCCAAAAGTCACGTGACGGCAGGGGCTTCTTTTGTGTCGGCTTTTCCTGTAGGGATAATCCTCAAAAAGCGCGAAATGAGCGGCTAGCTGCGAGCGCCACAACGACCTTGAGACGTCCAAATGTCTTCCCTCGTTGACGCGGGCGCGCTCAAGACCGAGGAAGCCAGCGCGACCGAACGCTTTTTCCCATGAGCTGCAGGCCCGACGCCGCTCGGTCGGTGGAGATCAAGGGGTCGTGGTATGTTGGGGTCGTTCCAGCAGCCGCTCTCTGGCAAAGCGCGGCGGCTGCTGAAACCATTCCCGTGTCTGCACAAGGATTGGCTTGCGCAATAAAGGGTTCAGGTCGTCGATAATACATTTCTTTCCGAAACATGCAAATCAAGTGGCTTTCCCCAATCTCTTCATTACTGTTTGAAACACATATCTCCTCTCATAGGTTGTTCTTTACATTTTGCACTATTTTGCGTATTTATTCGTCCTTACCTCTGCTTGATGACTGTTTTATAACTTGATAAAGACCTTTAAATATTGGCGCGGGCTATCGCGATCAACGCTGTACCGAATTTATCCAATATTGGACAAGACTGGCGTCAGGAGGGTGGAAGAAGCAAGCCGCAATTCTGGCTTCTAATAAAGACGGTGCAGTCCTAAGATAAGTCTTTGCTTCACCCGCATCCACAACGCCCCATCGTTTGCGCGATCACAACTTCTCAGTAACCTAGCTGTATACCACATTTTACTCATAGTTACTATAGATGTGGCCCCACAGGCATTCCCGTTATGAGCGAGTCGACTTTTTAACGACCGGCGACTCTCTGAGTGAGAATAAATATCACCTTCCCACAACAACCACCCCTTTTCTCTCCCCCCCCTTTCCCGAGTTGGGGAGATATCAGGCCACTCCAGGAAGCAGCCTGCAGACAGCGCTTTTTGGCTACTCATTCTCAACACGTTCGAACGTGGAAGTAAACACATTGCATGAACGACGCCCAGTTTATTTGCAACCTAAATAATGTGGCTCTACTGTTGGGACCCAATCCATTTCATTATCAATCATTATTTGTTATGATTTCATGGTGAAAGTGTGTTCGTCGTGATGCCACAGAAGTGATCGATTCAAAGGGAGAAATAGGTCCTCGTATTTATTTTGCGGAAATACTCGCTCCTGTGATGCTCTAGTGCGTAAGGTCAAAGCACCCGAGGCAGTGCGAAATGCTTTACAACTGTCGTTGACGATGAAATAGTTGTGGGAAGTGCGTAAAATTGTTTACACCACAAAGGCATACCTAAACACAACAAAATATCGCAATCGCAAAAAAAAAAAAAATCAGCTTGCGAGATTTGTTGCTTTCCCCCCCCCCCTCCTCCTCTCTCTCTATTTCGCGCCACTACCAAAAATAGCGGCCGAGCAACGAAATTCCACCAAAACCTCGCTTCTTGGAGAAAGGACACCAGGGTATATGGTAGTGAATCTGCCAGGGAGTTTGTAGAAATAATCGGCGACCATTGAATCTAGCCTTCTGAACAAATCATGCCCGGGATATTTCCATTTTCCATCCACGCGATTAGAAGGCAAGACCCTGGGGGAATTTATGTGCACTAACATGCTGCTTCTAAGAGAAAGTACCAGATTTATAGTGCATGTCAATTTAGATGTAAATAGTTGAATCACTGTGCACAAACATTCGCGGCCTCGAGGATGACATGGAAGCATGGCGGAAAGCAGCTTGCTGGAAATAGAAGTCTCTATTGGATTGCACTGGTGTCAAAAATTATTACGTATTTTGTCTTATTTCTGTGCGAAAATAAAAACAGCGTTTAGAAACCGAACACTGTGCGTTTTGAGGAGCGCCGAAAGGACATAAAAAGCCGGGACAGCCTGAACAATACGAGGCAAGGCGACTTGCGTCACTCAGCTTGTCCTGGTCTCTTGTTTTTCCGGAGCCTTTCAAAAGGGGATGAAAAATTAGGAATCGATTGACCCGACTTGCCACATTAGAGCTGTTCATTTTCATTACTACAGGCTCTCTTCAAGCGTCTGGCAAAGTTCAGCTTGAACTGATCCGTTTATATTTTCGGTTCCTTTCAAAAAGTGAGCTCTAAGCCACTGGACCAACCTACCACATTCATAATTTGCGGAAGCGGAGAAGTGGAAATGCGACAAAAGGAAAGATTCGCCCGCGTTATTTGAGGCCTATAGAAAAGCGGACCGGATGGAAGGGGGCCGAAATCCTTTTCAAGAAACACACAATCTTCTCTACAATTCTGTCTAACAATTTGATATGAAGGTATACTTGGACGCCGACATTATTCGTTTAGGAATCGAGCGAAATTTTGTACCTGATCACAATGCGTCTACGACCACTCCCATTCGATGATTATCATGTTTTCGACTATGTACACGAAGTAGTTTTCAGCGGTGGGTTTTCGATCTGACTGCCGACCAGAGCGCGAGCCAGAAAGCACTACGGCCGCGGGCCGTCGCGCTCTTCCCCTTCTTCTCCGTATCAATATACAATCAAAGAACCCAGGCGGAGCCGTCAATCGTGCTGGTGTCGGGAACCAGTAAGTCTGACCCTTGAAATGCAGGCGTGACGCAAAACCCAGAGGCGTCTCGTTCGTCCACTTACGTTCTTCCCCGGAGGCGGAGATTGTCGTTTAGAGGGCATTATCTTCTGAACGGATCCAAGTTACTCGAGCAAGCTCGCATTCTGCTCTCAAAGCCCCGCCACTCAAAGGTAACGGGCGGTGGTTCGAGAGGCGTGCAATCCAGTCTTGTCCAATATTGGATAAATTCGGTACAGCGTTGATCGCGATAGCCCGCGCCAATATTTAAAGGTCTTTATCAAGTTATAAAACAGTCATCAAGCAGAGGTAAGGACGAATAAATACGCAAAATAGTGCAAAATGTAAAGAACAACCTATGAGAGGAGATATGTGTTTCAAACAGTAATGAAGAGATTGGGGAAAGCCACTTGATTTGCATGTTTCGGAAAGAAATGTATTATCGACGACCTGAACCCTTTATTGCGCAAGCCAATCCTTGTGCAGACACGGGAATGGTTTCAGCAGCCGCCGCGCTTTGCCAGAGAGCGGCTGCTGGAACGACCCCAACATACCACGACCCCTTGATCTCCACCGACCGAGCGGCGTCGGGCCTGCAGCTCATGGGAAAAAGCGTTCGGTCGCGCTGGCTTCCTCGGTCTTGAGCGTGCCCGCGTCAACGAGGGAAGACATTTGGACGTCTCAAGGTCGTTGTGGCGCTCGCAGCTAGCCGCTCATTTCGCGCTTTTTGAGGATTATCCCTACAGGAAAAGCCGACACAAAAGAAGCCCCTGCCGTCACGTGACTTTTGGGAGAGGGTGAAAAGTGGAGGGTCGGACGGGCATTTTCCTACCTTGCGGAATATGGTTTCGTTGGTCGGTCTTTAAGCTTCAATTATTGACTTTAGTTTTTGTCGCCCAAAGCAACTACGTCATATTTCAGCGAGGCAACCACTGCAAGAAAACGTCGTACAAAAGCCGCCCGGAGCTAATCCAATGCCGTGGAGTCCCATACGAAATATGCGAGGGTGTGCGCGACGCATATTCACGTGATACGATCACGGCGTTGGATTGGCCAGAGATGGCTCGTAGCAACCGCCGCAGTTCATTATAAGGCAGAACGACGAAGCATAGATAAAGAGGACTCTATTAATCAATTATTTATGTTACCTACTGGAGTTCAGTGTGGGGCACGGATTGAAGGCGAGTGCTGCGCCGGCGTTTAACTGGAACTCGCATTTTGTCGATGAAGCACCGATTCCAGGCGAGATCCAGCCAAGTGCCGACGCACGACTCGTGTATAATCCGTGGCGCGAGCTGGGCACCGAAAGGTGATGGGAGAAATCCAGCACCAGACTTACCTACAGGGTGTCCCCCCCCCCCCCCCCCAAAAAGAAAAGAGTGTGCATCGCTGAACGTTTATTTTTAGAGGCGAAGCTCCTTAGGGGCTAGCCATGTCCGTATATCCGTCCGCCCGCCGTCCGGCGTCGGGTGCTCGTGCTTCTGCTTCGTGAGATCACGTGCTCACGAGCACGTGAGCACATGCTCACGTGCTCGTGTAGGGAAAAAAAAGAAGAAAAAAAAATGATAAAAAGTTACGAGCTCGTGAGCTCACGTGCTCGTGTAGGGCAAAAAAAAGAAAAAAGAAACAAAGATAAAAAAATGATGAAAAAAAAATGTTGAAATCTGTTTGCGCAGCGACAGGACGAGTAGGGGGCTCTGAGATGTGGTAGTAACTCAAGACCTGGGGTTTCTGTCATGGATGAAACGTTGCATGTAGCCGCTCAACGTCTATACAGGAGAGGGCGCTGCGGTCAAATGCGTATATAATCGCGTTAAACTTTGCATGCATTGGCTCAACGTTTATAGACGAGAGGCGCTGCGGTCAAATGCTCAAATGCGTATATAGCCACGTTCCATACCACACATTCTCTTTCTGACATGGATGAAAACGAACGAAAGGCTCGGCATGCTGCGGCTCAGCGTCTACGCAGACAAGCACCACCAGAGCTTCGCCCCAACTCAACATCATTCACCACGTGGAGATGCGGTCAATTTTTTCCCAAATGTTGCGCTGGCAGTCCAAGCCAGAAGCCAAAATTTCGGAACTAACAGTTATCTCGTTCAAAAGTTATAAGTAATTTTCTGAAATTTTCAATGGGGAATTGGGCCCATTTTTGCCTGTATTTGGTGACTGGCGCCATGTAGAATAAAATCTATGAGAAAAAAAAAATTAAATTCGGCTCTATGTATTTAAGAGCTCTGCCGGCCGCAATTTTCCCGCTGAAAATGTCTGAAAATTACTTCTAACTTTTGAATGAGGTAACAGTTACTTCCGAAACTTTGGCACCTGGTTCGCACCACTAGCACCACATTTGGGTGGAGAATGGACGTTCGGCAATGCATAGTTTATTTTTCTGGTGGAAACAAAGGAATGTTTACCGTGATATCCTGAGTCACCGCCATCCCACTTTTTGGGCCAATCATGATTTCCACAAAAACACAGAGTCATCGCCCACCTTGAAATAACCCTAACGCTGATCTCCGTGATTTATGAACATTCATCCTACCTGGAATGACGCGGCCATCGGACCTTAAAGTTGGAGGACGTCGTGACGAAGTAAAACGAAGGAGAGAAAGACACTTCTCTTTGTTTACGCATTTTCTCCTCTGTGCGACCTCGAATTCATAGTGTATTCATGCGAAAAGAAAAAAGATGGAGATAACAAAATAAAAGTTTGTTTTGCTTTAAAAAAAATTGTCCCGACAAAACAAAAAAAAAAGGAACAAGAAGTGTGGAAAGATCACACAAGCAGTAAACCATTCAGGGATCACGAGGTAAGCGAACGCCCCATATTCTGGGAATGTAACCGCGGAGTGTAAGGTCAAAAACTGTCTCCGCCGAAGTGAGGTCGCTGCGAAGCCGCTTCTCTCCTGGCAGGCTCATGACGGCGGTTTTGCAATGCTCAAGACAAAGCCAACGGGTAAATAAAGGTTTGGTGGAACGCCGCACACAGACGTTTGTAAAGCGTCCCATTTCGAGCTTCGCTCGTGGTGCCGCCCACGCCACGCAGCAACACTGCCTGCAACCCGGACTGGTAGCACGCCATGCACGAACGCACGCATGTATGCACCAAACAAGAAAGTTACACAAGAGCTTGTGATTGAAAAGGCACCCGACTTGGCCCAACGCCAAAGTATTGGCCAACGCGATCGCCGGTTTTCCCGCTTCTCCAGCATCTCTCTTCGTCGCATTTTTGGTCCGCTCGATCGCTCCGCTCGTTGTGCCTGGTTAGCTTTTCTATCTTTCTTGTGTACTTTTTTATTTTTTTATTTTTAACTAACGAGAGCATAGCGGTGTAACATGCTTTCACGGAACAAACTTTCACGCTGTATGCCGATCGGCGGTGTTCATGGCGCATATGCAAGCAACAGACTTTGCGATACTTCTTTCATGAGCATTTTTTGTATAAAACAATAAAACTAAGCAGCTCTAAATATGCACAAAACAATGGACGTTTATTTTCTTGGTTTTTTTTAACCTTTGTGTTCACCCACCGAGACATGGCCCACCCCACTTTTTTATGAATTTCAGGCACCAGGGGGTGGGTCGATGACTCTGGGATATCATGGTAATATTATTTTTTTTAACTTTTATTTTGGAGGAAGGGGGGACTTTGTATATGCTCTGTTCCACGCTGACGATGGACCACAGCAGGCACTATGGCCTTGTTATCTGGGAGTAGTTGGCTCAATACAGAACAGGCGAGCATGAAAAACATCTGAAGAAAGTGAGGCGTTCTAGAAGAGTGGGCGTCAGAAAATGCCAACTGGAGAAGCTCAGTCTGTTCAGTCAAGGTGGTTTCAAGGGGAGCTCAGCAAAGGAAAGGCAGAGAGTAATGTTTTGTAACGGTATCCAGGACTCCTCCCTGAGAACAAATGTAAGATGCAATGACAGTGTAAGCATGGGTTTCAGCTAGACATTTCTTTTAAAACAAAGGCGTCAAGACATCAACGGAATACAGGCAGACAAAGCTGAGGAGCAAAATCAAACCAATTCTCGAAGCTGATAACTAGGCATGGGCGAATAGAGGATTTTGGGTCCGAATCGAATTCGAAGCGAATAGTGATTTTGGCCGAATAATTTCGAATCGAATAGTTTGAATAGTACAAGCAACAAATACCACAAGATATGTTTAAACTATAGTTTTATATTTGCCCTTATTTGGTATTAGAAGTACTGTAATTGTTAATTTCAAGTGTATTGAGTTCGGGAGCACGAAATGGTATCGGAAGCTTGCGCCACCTGGCCAGAAATCCAGGCCAGAGTAAGTCAAACCCGTTTATATCAAACTCGCAAAAAAACGTCTACCAGTTCGATGTAGCGGGTAATTCTATATAAAAGTTTCAATGAATTCGCCTCTCAAAATTACACTTTCTGCTGAAATATTACACAATGAAGTAGTCTTGCATCTTCTGCTGCTTTTCTTCATTGCATCCGCGATAACGATATTTTTCTACGCTATCGACGGACTGCGAAATGCTGAGGCCGCTGCCTTCTATATTCGCGCATTAGCGCCGAACTATGCTGAGAGCACGGAGCACCTCCAGCGAGAGCACCTTCTCCTGCAGAGCACCGTTTTGCTCTGCAAGTTGGCTTTCCCTAAGAGAGGTGGCTAGGATGGCGGAAACCAACTAGCAGAACAAGCTGGCCTTTTTTTTCTTTCTTTTTTTTTTTTTCAGGCGGCCTTGTTAATTGTTTGGAAGAAAAAATAATGTTTTCTTGTGGACGGAGCGGGGAGAGGGAGCGCCGAAGCGCCTCTCTCCGCTCCCTCCATAAAATATATTTTTTTCTTCCCCAAATATATTTTTTTCCTTTCTTCCAAAAACAAAAGCAACCGCCCGGAAAAAAAAAAAAAGAAAAAGCCAGTGTGCTCTGCAAGCTGGTTTTCCCCAATGCGGCGCCGCGTTGGCGAAAGCCAGCTTGCGGGGCAACAGCCAGCTCGATGCGAGTATGGCTGCTATTTTTGTTCGATGTAACCGTAGTTTGCTATATACACCAGCCATTTACAAACAAATGGATGGATGGATGGATGAATACGACCGACCTTTGGATCGGGCGGCAGCTTACGCCACCTAGCCAATTTGTCTTACCGCTAACAGAATATTTAATGTGAAAACTATATACACTGCATGAATGAGGTGTAAGCCCCTTGCCATCAGTTAATAAGAAAACACCTAGTTCTCATGCTGCACCATTCACCCCCCCAAACCGGAGCGCCACCAAGCCGGGCCACCAAGCCGAGCGCCCGGAGCGCCCCTAGCGGACGCCACCGGCGCCGCGCATGCGCGATGGGGGTGTGGGCAAGAAACTCGCCGTCGTCCATAAACACACCATTGAAATGCGATGTTGTCGGCGTCAGTGTGAACCCCCTGCCCTTTTTCGCGTTCGAATTGTTGGTTCTACGTCTTCCTGGCGATGTCTGACTATCTTGAGCGGCGTCAGCGAAATTACCGAGGCTCATTACACCGCAAAACTTCGCGTGAATAATGTGACATGTGGCGATTCATTCCGCGTGGACGCCGCAGAATCTACGCTAAAGCCTGATTCGCATGATGAGATTTCGCTCGGAATTTTCAGTCGTGACGCCGCTCGGGCTGCAAAAGCGTGAACCGTAGCTGAGATGGTCGACGTCGATACTGAAAATCGCAAGCAGAATCGGACCAACTGAATTAGGCATAACAAGTCGGTGAGGGTCGCTGGTAACAATGATCAACATCTCCTTGTATCTACTGTTTTCATCGAGCCTGCTTACCAACCTTCAAATTTAAGTCTTTTGAGGCCTGCACTTACTTCTTATCGCAAGTACCGGGCCAACATTTGGTCTACGGACCGGCGTCGTCCTAAGAGAGCAGACGACAAGCAGAAACGTTTGAAAGAGCAGACGACAGTTCGAACAATCAGGCGGCCGTTTGAACTTGAAGACGCACTGACAGTCGCAGGAGGTCCGCACAACTTGAGGGTTTTCTGGCGTTCATGTTGGAACAAAACAAATAAATCTGATGACCACAGGTATCCGTGAATTCAACCCAAAGTGCTTCCACGCCCAAGCAATCGTTGTCCGACGGCGGCTGCTTTTCCCTTTTCACGGCACATATCCAGATTCTCGGACGAACCGAGCACGTGAAAACTGACCTTCAAACCTTTCTCGACACTTTTGGTACGGCCCCAGGCGCGGCGTTTTGACGAGAAGGCAGGTTTTTGTCTGGTTCCTTTCAAAACAACGCAGGAATACACGTCTAGCATGGGGACTTCTGCCCACAGCCCCAGACCAGGAAGTGCGACCGACGCGCCACCACCAGCGCCGTGACGTCACAGAGATGAGTCTCGTGTATATTATCACTGTAACATAACTGTGTACAAAAAATTGTTCGATTTAAGGAATAATTCTATGTAAACGGGTTCAATATAGTCGGGTTTGACTGTATTTAGAAAAGGTCGAATAATTCAGTATTGTCGAATTATTGCGATTTTGTCGAATACTTAAATTTGATTCGAAACGAATGCCGCAACAGAACAAATTCGATTGGCTATTCGTAATAACAGAATATTCACCCATCCCTACTGATTACGCTTCATGATGTTTCAACTCTTCCTTTTGTGGGGGCGGTGCAAATATTGATCCGAATGAAATAGCACAGTTGCTACAAGATTCAAGACTGTAAAGGGAGGCGGTGCGCTGCACCTTGCGCTCGTGGAGGCTACTGAACGACGAGGCACCATTCAATTCAAACCACTCTTTCGCACATAGCTACTTTTTTTTTATATAGCAGCCAACAGTATCGATTAAGATGATGCGCACGGTCGTTTTTAGGGCATTTATGGGACGCTACAACATTTAAAGGACGTCCATGGAACCATGCTTGTTTCTAGGGAAATACTGTTCAATATTTAATGCCACACAGCAGCTGCAGAGGATTGTGGTTCGGGCTTTAGAAGAAGAGTGGGTCAGCTGGGGCAAGCACGAGCTACAGCAAACTTGTCAGTCCGGGGAAACAATTTTCATTGAAGCGGATCGCCCTGTATTTTATTAAACAACCTCGATGTCACCACGAAAGCCGTCGAACCGTAGAAGCACCTGGGTTGCAACAGAGACGACGCTCGCTGCCGCCGCGCAAGGCGGGGCCACTCACCGTTCCTCCCCAGAGGGCGCACTGATGGCAGATGCAGAGGCGGCAGTTCCAGCAGAAGACGCTCAGCTTCTCCGCCTTGTGGTGCGGACAGCGCCTCCTGGTCGTGGTCGGGGGAGGACGGCTTGCTGCCGGGCCGCCGCCCACGGAGGCCTCCGCAGCGGAGGAGGGGCCAGCCCGCGGCCGGGCGTGGAGGCGGCCGAGGAGAGCTGCAGGGTGTCCAGCTGCTGGGTGACCTCCTCCACCCAGCGGCAGTTGACCAGCTCGTGCAGGTGCAGCGCAGGGCCCGGCAGTGCGGGCACTGAGACCGCTGCTCCGTGAGCCAGCGCTGAAACCGAGACGCCACGACTTTATTGCGTGCCCAAAAACACCATTAAGGTCGCAAAAGTAATGCACCGCGGAGGAAAAAAAAAATCCCTTTGTGCAAAGACATAAAACGCATACATGGCATGTCCATAGAGTTTAAGTCATTATGAATCATATTACAGACACAACTCCGGTATTTAAAGGTAAAATAAGGTGCGGAAAAAGAAATTGTGCCTAACGAGGCTGTTGCAGAAAAACTGAATTCTATGCAGGGTGAAGCGGAATGGCCTCCGGCGTCGAGATGCAGCGACCGTCTACTAGTCTTAAGCATCCACCAGGAGACGGCGCTCGGTCTCACACAGCAATACGATAGAACGAGCGCCCTCTGGAAGAAAAGGTTTTGTTATTCCTTTCAATCTGTAGGGTGGAAAATGCGCGCAGAAAAAGCACCACCGTCACACGGAGTTGTAACCTTTGCTTGTTGAGATTGGTAAATCTCAATAACAGTAGCGACAGGGGATTCTTTACTGTGCTCTCTTAATTCTGAATTTGGAAGTATATTATTAAAAGACAACCTTACATTATGCAAGCCTTGAAATAGCATATCAGGACATTACAAAAAATTGTTTCACTATAGAGTTGTGTAGATTTTTTATAAAAAATAGAAATACGAGGTCCAATTCAAAGTTCCCGCCGTGCACTGTGACGTAACAGTGTACCGCAAGGTGTCGGGGCAGTCAGAAGGCAGGCATCGACCTACGCTCACTAAAAGTGGGTTCACCGGAAGTCACGTGAGTGTCACTCCTCGTGCTCTTTACCGGCTGCACCGTTGGTTAGCTGTTAGGCGGTTGTAAAATTTGAGGACGAAGAGTAAGAGGATCGACGTGATGGAGGTCAATGACAAAAGCGTTGTGAGTACAAGCCAGTGTACGAGTGCATGCCGTCAGTCCGATGATACAGAGCTATACTGGGCGCAAAACATGCTATCAAGCTTTGAAAAAAAAAATTTTAGAACGCTCGCAGGAATTAGGATTGCTAGCATACGGCACGCCCGATCGCATTGCTGAAGTTCAGACACCGAGGTCGTTGAATCATCGGATACTCTCCAGGCTAAAGATGCCTGCCGGCTCTCAAGAATACGAACTGGTTTGGGTACCAAGTACAAGTAAACGTCGAGCACAAAGTGCGGATTATTCAAGAACATAAGTAGAACTTGTTTACAGTGCACATGCAGCCGATGTATGTCTCTTCGGAAATGCATGCAGTGTGATCTCTTCTTCAGTTGCTGAAATACCGGGACAGCTCCCTCACACAGCACCTTCTAGGCATTGTAGTTGATCACGTCAATTCACTGACTCCACTTCTTCTACCTTTACAGCAACATTAAGCGATGAAAGGCAAATAAAAGAAACCTTGTCTGGGCTTCGATCGCTCATGGGAGTGCGCGGAGAATAACAAAAATATTAAAAAATATATTACACGCGCTCGACGCGTAAGCACGAGGGGGATACAACTCACGTGACTTCCTGCGACGCTCTACCTTCTGACCGCCCCGACACCTTGCGGTACACTGTTACGTCACAGTGCGCGGCGGGAACTTTGAATTGGGCCTCGTATTTCTATTTTTTCATAAAAACACACGCAACTTCTAGTGCAAACAATTTTTTGTAATGTCTAATATGCCATTTCAACGCCTAGC
>JAZHYW010051373.1:0-20487 GCA_037355805.1 Ixodes ricinus
TAAAACTAGCATTTTTCTGACTTTTTTTTCTTTTTCATCACATTGCAAAGAGTTAGCCTACTCCTTATTTTCACTTGATTTGCTTTCGATTTTGGGTGGGCTATTTCTCGGGATATTGCGATTGTTTAAATGTCCTGGTTGGCCAAGAATGTAGAAAATAGAAAGAGAGAGAGAGAGAAAAATAAAAAGTCACAGCATATCCACGTGGTGAATGATGATGAGTGGGCGAAGCTCCGGAGTGAATCGTCGGTAAACCAGCGATTCTTCCGTGTTCGCCCACTCATCGCCATGTAAAGACGTGAGAAACTGTGCGCGTGTGTATACAAAACGAAACGTCTAGAAAGTCTCGCTTAAACCTCGTGTCGGCACCTTCGGGCTGAGCTCGCCTGATGCGTTTTGCAGACGACTCACGAGCTCTCGCTGCATCGGGGTCTGCCTGCCGATACGCGCGCTTTCTCGCAGCTTCCAGTTTCCTGACGTTCTGCAGATCCTCTTGGCGCCGCTGCCGTGCCGCTTCGGCTTCCCGCTCTCGTACGGCCGGATCTTGGCGGCGTCGCCGAGCAGACTGACGACGCGATTCGGCTTCCCGCTCTCGCACGGCCGGATCTTGGCGGCGTCGCCGAGCAGCCTGACGACACGCTTCGGCCTCTCGCTCTCGCACGGCCGGATTCTGTCTGCGAGCGCGCGCTGCCGCCGCCTTGCGCGCTCGCCGTTCCGCAGCCTTGTCTACTGCCTCCATTCAGCTAAACTACGAGCAGCGCCAAGAGCGAGTGCCTTCTATGGCATGCGCTAAGCGCCATCTGTCATCTCTACATAAAGTTAATTCCGGAACACGCCATCTCTTGAGCCATTCATAAACTAAACTTGAAGTGGCTACATACAGAGGAGGGACAGACCCACGGCTTAAGGAGCTTCGCCCCTAAAATTGACCGCGATCTCCACGTGGTGAATGATGTTGATTGGGGCGAAGCTCTGGTGGTGCTAATGATACTAATTTTATTGTTCATAGGTAGTGCCGATGGTGCTGATATTTTTATTGCTCATAGGTAGTGCTGAGTTCCGGGTTGCGTTTCGACTTCATTATTACTGCTTTATGGTCGGTGAAATGCAGAGCCAGTGGTTCTTCTAGCAGATCAGCTTGGATCCGCTAGAAGCCGTAGGAATGCATCTCCACCGCTTAAGTCAACGGTCCATGTCAGAAAGAGAATGTGTGGTATGAAACGTGGTTATATACGCATTTGAGCATTTGACCGCAGCGCTCTCTAGTCTATAGACATTGAGCCAATGCATGCAAAGTTTAACGCGATTATATACGCATTTCACTGCAGCGCCCTCTCCTGTATAGACATTGAGCGGCTACCTGCAACGTTTCATCCATGACAGAAACCCCAGCTCTTGAGTTACTACCACATCTCAGAGCCCCTACTCGTCCCGCAGTCGTGGCCGAGTGGTTAAGGCGATGGACGAGAAATCCATTGGGGTCTCCCCGCACAAGTTCGAATCCTGTCGACTGCGCAAACATTTTTTCTTTTTATGTGAGCACGGACGCCGTCCGGACGGACGGACGGACAAGGCTTCGCCCCTAAAAGAAAGGAGGCCGCAAATCAACTACTTGACTCCCAAGGATAGAGACTACGTCAGAGCTGTTTATAACTCATTACAGTCACACCCTGGACCCAATTTAACTTCCCGTTTATCTAAGCAGGCTAAGGGCCTCCCCTTACCCCAAGAGAGGAAGGAGAGAGGGTTACCTTTCTCGTCCTGGAACTTCATCTTCATCTTGGTCTCTTCTTCTGCTCCAGCTTGTCCGCCTCCAGGTTGACCGTCTCAAAGACCGTCTCGGCAATCTCCTGCTGCCACCGCTCAGAGATCACCACCGGGAAGTTCTTGTACAGCTCCTGGTCCGCCTCCGTCAGCTGCGCATGCGCGTGCGCCGCCCATTTACTCCCTTCGGAGGGCCCAACGAGCCCGCCCGACTCCTCAGAACCCAACGCAGGAATGCTTTCGCGAATTCCAATACGTGGCAGCCAGTGTTGCCGTTTTCAACGAGAGAGGAATCCTGGAGACCTCTTCAAAAACTGGCTGCAACGTTAACTTAAAAATTTAAGCTTTTATCCGTTTCAAACCTGAAACATTGCTAATGCAGCGGTGGAACTGACAAGTGGCGATTTTGGGGCATGCTCTTGTAGCAGGCGAAAACGGGTTTTGGAGCAGAGATTCTCACTTTGGAGCAGACAATTTTAAGTTTTCACGTCAGAAAATTTTATACAATATCTCTGAAAGTTAGCCTGTGAAAAAACTGCAGTTGTTGAAGTGTTGGAGGACTATATAAAGTGTTATACCTAAAGAGGACTAATACAGCCTTTGGAGCAGCATGTAGCAGGTTGTTCGCTCTGGCGCAGTTCGGCACAAATGGTGCAGCAGTTCCACCACTGCTAATGTGTTTTACGCATGCAAGATGGATCGTATGATGTAAACAAGGAACAACAAACTACAGTCAAACCCGTTTATAACGAACAGCAGGAAACTCTACGGTCAGTTCGATAGTAGGAAGTAGTTCGATATAGCAAAAACATTAACAACGAACTTCCACAATGCGTTTGTTGTAAGGCGAGAGCTTTCTTCTTTCTCATCTCTTCACTTCCGCCATGTAACAACGTATTGTAAAGCTTTTTTTTTTTTTTTTTGTATGCGTGCAAAGTGCTGTTTTTTTTTTGTTTTTTTTTTAAGTTGCTTCTTTTTTGTAGGCAAACACCTTGGGATGAAGATTTTTTTTTTTTCTGTGCGTGCGTGCAGTGTATTTTTTAGCTTTCTTCCTTCTGAGTCGCTTCTCTTTGCTCAATTTTGTTCGCGACTTGAGCTTTTGAAATTTTCTTTCTGTCCCATTCTTTTTCGAGGGGAAGGGACAGGCTAGAGGACGATTGTTCGCGCGTTTTTGAAGCCTTCCCGAAGGGAAAAAGTTTGATATAGCCAATATGTTGTTCGTTATAAAAAATACTTTTTACATGCATTTTTGATTTAAATTTTCCGTGAGTTCGATATCGACAATAATTCGCTGTACGTGGGTTCATTCTAAACAGGTTTCACTGTAGATAGAAACATTGCACTCTCAGGATGCTGTTTCCCATATTTTTAAAATCTCGTCTGCAGAGGTCGGCGGTGAGCGTAGCACTATGAAAGGAAAACCATCTCACACGGTGTTTCGTGGATACGACGTAGTAAAAAGAGAAGAAAGAGGATAGATTGCCGACTAGTAGGGATAGGTTGGACAACACATAGAAGAGGCAAAATGCAAACAGCAAAACACATTGTTGTCGCTCGACGCGACTGCGAATCCCGGTTGGCAGTGGGGTTAGAAGCTACCGTACTACGCCCGGTGATGGGCTAAGAATGGAGCAGAGATGCTCTGCCTCCCGGCGCAAGCTTTCTGCCTTGGGCGACGCTCGGTCGCGAGCGCGGCCAAAGCCTGGCAAAAGGCAACGAGCATGTGCTGAAGCCAATGTCTCTGGGGAGACAGGTGCCAGGAAGGAAGAACAGAGCGTGCAGTGGCCGCCTTTCCGACCCACCTTGATCCCCTTGGTGTCCTCCTCGTCGAAGGAGCCGATGTCGAAGGCATCTGCGGCGTTCACCTCCCCCTCGGGGGGATCAGGGGAGGCGGGTACTTCTGCAGGTACACCAGCTGCCAGTCCATGCCCCCGAAGAACGAGTGGCTCTTCACTTCTTCCGCCCTGCCCACAAAGAGAGAGGGACCATCGGCACAGAGAGCAGACCGGCGTCGAGGCGTCGGCTCCTGCTCTTGCGACAGGTCGACTCTGCGAGCGATGCCGTGCAAAAGTGGCTTCGAGGTATTTCACAAACGATGCTCCTTTGTTTGTTGTACCGTAGCTCCTAACCTAGAATCGGGCTCCGAATCATCACAAAGCACGCGGGATGGTGACGTACGATACAAATAGCTTCATGTAGCTTCGGTTTGGTTTGAACCAAACCCAGTCAGAAGGGCCTTACTGCCACTCCCTACAAGATTCCTCCGTCATTTTGACCCCTATGTTTGGGATATAAAAGCTTATTAATAAACGCTTTCTCATTAACAGGAAACACCTAAGGCAGCGTTTTAGAAGCCATGGTGATAAAAGATTTTTTTTACTACGTATGCAAGGTAACAAGCCTCACTAGAAATATCATACCCAAAAAGTAAATAAAAAAAAGCTCGAGGTACACCTAAGCACTTTTTACAAGTTGTGAATGCGAAAGAAGGCAAGCGACTCGTCCCGCTCCTTATTTCGTCTGCTGCATACTTTTCGCCGCCGGTCAGCGCGTGCGCTCTCTTGGGGGCGCTGACCTTGGACGCTCCGTGTTACAGACTGGCTGTAATGTTGTGTCAGGAGCGGTGCAATGTTGCATGTACCAGAGTGATTACTGATTACCAGCTGCAACGTTAGGAGCATGCGACGAAGAAAGAAAGAAACACACTCGCTGGACTAGCAACCCTTTTAATAAACTTCCTTTTCGCTCTTCGTTGCTCTTCCTAACGTTCAGCTGGTAATCAGTAAGCATGGATAACCAACCGGCTCAGCTCACAGGCCATCACCAGACTGATATGGCTCTGGACTTCACCTGGCTCATGATTAGACCCGGTGGCCTGCACCTTTGGATATATATAGTACAGCGAAAGCTTCGACCAGCGTGCTTGGTGTCCTGCCCATGCAACAAAAGTGGTCCCAGAGTGGCAACGAACGACGCCGGACATTGCAATCCTGGTGGTTGGTCGCAGAAATTGCGGCAGAAAAGGACGAGCGAACGCTGAAGTGCCGCTCATCGTTGCAGCGTCCCAACCCTTGCCTGCCAAAGCTTGCACGGACTGTCGAACAGAGAGCGACAGTCCGTGCAACATCTGTCATCCGCGCAACAGTCGAACATCCGCTCTTGCTACCACGCTACTTTCAAGACCGCGGTTAACCATCACACGGCACTTCTAAGACGTCCTTCAAACAGAAATCGAGGGACCACATTTGAGGACCATGCCAGTCGGAGACGTGTGCCACGGTTTGTGGTAGGCTGAAACAAAGTGTAGGTCTCGAGCACTAAAGCTCCCTAATGTCCGACGTTCGGGAGGGGCACCCTGGGACGGCCAGGTAGCAGGTGCAGCCGCAATACTGGACCCCTGTCCCCGGCAGCCGAGTCGCTTGTCCACGTCCCGTTGCAGCAGTCCCTCGAGAAGCAGTTTCAGCTCGGCCGAAAAGCTTTCGGGAGCTCCACATTCTGAGGGGGAGAACGCAGGACAACTGTCAGTGCGACTCGCAGTCAGGCG
Source organism: Ixodes ricinus (assembly GCA_037355805.1). NCBI lineage: Eukaryota > Metazoa > Arthropoda > Arachnida > Ixodida > Ixodidae > Ixodes > Ixodes ricinus. Next base: position 5,309 of record JAZHYW010051373.1, read on the forward strand.
GGCAACACTGGGCCTCGAAAATAGATTTTTAAACGCAATAGCATTTCGAGCACCACCAAACCGCGAGATTGTGCGCAACCAGTCATAACTACTATTCTTATAATTAAGCTAAATAAAAGTAAAACTAGTAATCCACTGTACACCAACCGCAAAGACAGCAGCAGAAGTTCCATACAGTATTTGCACGAATATAACGAGCTTTTTTTTCTCGGAATTACGTGCTCCAAAATGCACTTCGCGTTATATTCGGAATCCCGTTCAGCCACGAGGCACGCAAGTCTGGAGAAAACCGTCCCTCCGGCTCAATGCAGGGGATCGGGCGGGAAAAGAAGTGGGGCTGTGGGAGGGAATATATTAGCTATTGGGCCACGTGAAGGGGCGAATAGAAAACCTAAAAACCATTTTTATTGCTTTTCTGTTTGTACAAGAGCGCGCACGCCGCAGAGACGCAGCCAGCGTGGCCATGCGGGAATGCGGGCACTGGCCAATTCAAGCCAAGTCAAGCCAGGCCAAATCAAGTCAACACAAGCCAAGACCACTGACCGTGTTTACGCAATCGTGCAACACGAGGTGTTCGTTTAGTGCGGAGAGACCAGAACAAAATGTGTGACCCTGTGTTTTGCGGCCTTAGCTTGTGTTTTAATAGTAATAACTTTTTTCTTTTTGAGGGCATCAAAATTTGCTCTCTTATTATATTCGTGGTCGCATTATATTCATGCAAATACGATATTTACATGATTGTAAGTCATAAGTCAACCCCCCCCCCACACACACACACACACACACACACACACACACACACACACACGCACACAGACACATTGCGTGTCAAAAAAACCAAAAAACTTTAGGGATGCATTTTATGGCAAACATGTGAGAATGGCAGGGCATGTTTCGAAAGCTCGGCCTTCAGCGTGCGCACGATGCTCTCTGGCTGCGCATGCACGCGCGAGACGCACGAAATGCCCTGTCGTTACCGAAGCTTAGAAGCTTCGAGCTGGAAGCGGGACAACTAAAGCTGCTCTCCGTCTTTCTCACTCCGTCTGCGACTAGAGACTATGATTTGTTCGCACTGGTACTGTCGTTCCCGTCGTCACCACTGCTACATTCTCAAAGCACGCTGCTGGCGTCATCCCACGAAATTGCACACTTCGCAAATGACCGCATCAACCGCATCTTCTGCCTTTGCTCGGTGATCGCGTCGCACTTCACAGGTAGGGACCGATTGCGCATTTCTGCGACGTACGTTACAAGCCTGACCTCTAACTCTGGAAGGCATCCAGAACAATGAAGACTTTGGCCCGCGGAAGCTCTCTTAGTTTGCCGTTACAGTTAAGATCCCGCGCCGTTGCAGACGCCACTGGAGCACCACCCGCTCCGACGGGTCAAACTTGAGTCCAGAAGCGCAGTTGTTGACTGCTTTTGGATGAATGGCCGCAAACGAGCACCGAAAACCCGAAACTGCCCAGATCCACGCGTGTCAACACAGAGAGACTAGTTGGCACTCCAGCACGATGTCGACACTCGTTCAAACGACGCGAGACTCCAGCGGCCATTCCGGAGTGGCTCTTACATTAAGTGCTGCCACCCCCCGGGGCCCCAGCAGCCAGGTGCGCCATGCACCATACATCAAACTGATTTGCGAATCGCTATCAAAAGCACTCGTTCAAACAGCAAAAAAAAAAAAAAAAAGGTTTTGTGAAATGAGCGTGGAATGGTGCAATGCTACAGGTACAGCCGGCTGAACTCGTAACAAGTCGAGGTGTTCTCGATATCGCGACTCTGGTTTTTGACGGCGGTAGAATACTTTGGTTCAATTACAAGTCAGATTTTTAAAAGTGAAAAATGGGTTGACCTACGTTAGTGTAAATACGATATGCACTCCATCAGAATATTCGAATTCTGCCCGGGTTGCATTCTTTCCCTCACACTCTTTCACTCTACTCCGCGTTACAAGAAAAGAGCCAGTCTCGCCATTTGCGCTTCTAGTACGGTGCTTGAAATGTGTCTCCAACTGGTGTGTTTAGCGTCCTCTTTTACCCGGGCACTGAATGCAGTCCCCATCTGGCAACAAATGGCGTCGCAAGAGCAGGAGTGCCGCGCTGTCGGACGTCGTGATCACAGGGGTTGGGCGTACAAGTTCCAAAAGAAAGCGCAACCAAACGAGTCTCTCCCTAGCCAATAATTCTAGCTGCACGGCGCTTCCTGGGACAGAAAGCGTCCTCGCAAACTGCGACTGCCACAACTGCACATCACATCTGTCACCGAGAACTGCAGAGGGGACCTACCATGGTCAAGGTCATTCGGTCAATCTCGTGCTTGTCTTTCGTCTTGTGTTGCCGGAACGGGCTGTGCCTAGAAGAAAAGACGAGCATTAGAATTTGCTCCTCGCAGTTCGTCCGTAGCTCCCCCAAAAGGGAGAAAATAACAATCTACAGCTCAAATACCGAATCCTGGAAAGGCTGCACGATAAGGAAGAAGTCTGTAACATAAGAAGGATGCATCTGCTTAAAAACAGCCACCCCGCGCCAAAAAAAAAATGACCGCATCTCGACGTGGTGAATGATGTTGATTGGGGCGTAGCTTCTGGTGGTGCTGATGATACTGATTTTGTTCGTTTTCATCCATGTCAGAAAGAGAATGTGTGGTATGGAACATGGTTATATACATATTTGAGCATTTGACCGCAGTGCCCTCTCCTGTTTAGACGTTGAGCTGCTACATACAACGTTTCATCCACTGACATCCCCAGCTCTTGAGTTACTACCACATCTCAGAGTCCCGTACTCGTCCCGCAGTCGTGGCCGAGTGGTTAGGGCGATGGACTAGAAATCCATTGGGGTCTCCCCGCACAGGTTCGAATCCTGTCGACTATCGGCACTATCGCATTCGTTATAAGTGGGTTTGACTGTATTGTGCAATACCTTTTTTTTTTTTTTTTTGTGTCTAGTGTCCAGTGTGGACAACGCCTTTAAAACAATTGCTGTGGCAATTATTTTTTCTGATATGTGGAGTAGCGCCTGCGCGCTAAGGAAAGCAGTGCGATTCTTTTTTCTTTGAATTTGACTGCGATAGTAGTGTAAAAGCGCCGTGAGAAGGGCAGGTGTTGGTTTGTGTTTGTTATTTTTTATGCGTTGCAGTTTTGAGCGTGATTCCAACTAAAATTGTTCGTTATTTAAACGCAACGTCTCCGTCTCCTTCCTCGCACCTCACAGTGACTCCGTCCAGCAGGGCGTGGACCTATCGTCCGGTGAGCGGTCCTAACAAAATTATAAATATTGTTTGCATGGGGATCATTTATTTTTCCGAACCTGTGACAATGGCACTTGTAGATCAAACATACGAAGCAAAAAACGTTTCGAGAGGCAGGAGTACTAAGAGTAGGTGGGGGCTCACCCTTTGAGCAGCTTGTAGAGCATGCACCCGAGAGAAAACCAGTCGGCGCTCGAGTCGTACGCCGTGCCCTTGGACAGCACCTCGGGTGCCATGTAGCCGTGCGTCCCCCTGCAAGGAACGTCGCACGGTTCTCTCCCAGGCCCCGAGATATGACAGTGATGCGTCCGTAGCGGGGCTCATGTGGGGCGTCTCGGTTCGCACGCTTGGCGGCGGCAGAGACGCTAGGAGTTTGCTGTTTTCAGCGAGCTTACTTCACCAGAGGAGCATAATTGGAAAAGCCTTTCGCGTGCGATTTCGATATTTCCGTTAAAATTGTTAGCACCGCTTTGCAACACCTCACAAAATACATATTGTCACAAAGTAGTGAAATTACTTTCGTTCCACTCAGTGCCTACGAGAAAAACTGGGAGACGACATGCTACAAAAGCGAGCCAGAGTGTTGAGCCAAGAGTCCGACAAAAGAGACTCCAACAAAGAGGAATATAGCACGTTTCAAGAAGCTACCGAGCTGCACAAAACGACAAACAAGCATTCCCGACGAAGCGGAAAATCTCGACGGTTTCTAGCCGCCTCAAAGACGCCAGCGGCTAGAAACCGTTAGGTTTTTTTGCGCTTCGTTGGGAATGCTATTGTCATTTTGTGTGGCTCAGTAGCTCCTCGGAACAAGCTATATTTCTCTTTGCTAGAACCTCTTCCGTCTCGGCCGAGGTGACCAGGAATCCAACGGAGGCTCCCTGCGAAGAAGGTGCAGCGTAACCGAGATTTCGGCGGCGCATCGGGCGGTCAAAAGTAATCTCGTTCCCCACCAGGGCGAGCCAGATGCCCTTCTTTGGTTTGCCACGCAAACCCCCCAAGTTGACTTTGACCAGACGGTTGCTCCGTCCGGCACGCGCGAGAACTCCCAGATAGAGCTTGGCAGTCTCAGATCGTCGACCGCGAGTTCTAGTGTCAGCCGCTCGCTCCCTGTACGGCGCAACAAACGAGACCCGGTTTTCACAGTACGGAAATATTCTTCGACGCCCTTCGGGAAAGCAGGCTAGTTTCGTACCGGCAAGGATTCATCCGTCCGTAACGCTCAGGCTCCCCAGAACATGTCTGCAACCCGCATGTTTAGCGTCCCATCCCGCTCGTACATCAACAGCGGTTCCCAAGTGGCGACGAATGGCGTCACGGAAGCCGGGGTGGTCGTGCCGTCGGAAATTACGGTCCTGGCAGTTGCCGTTAGAAGTCCCGGTAAAAAGCGTGAGCCGACGCGAGTGTCGCCGTCCTTGCGTCGTCCCAACTACCGACTGTCAAGCTGAAGAGCAATCTTCAGCGGAAAGGGTGTTTGCCATGCCCACCACCGCTGCTGCGACGTTACCGGGATTGCGTCCGGCGACTTTACCGGGATCGCGTCTGGCGACAGCGCACCATTGTCAGGTGAAAATCGAGAGACCCCCTTTTTGGAAGAGGCAAACGCGCCGACCAGAGACGCAATCCGGGGCGCTGCAGTAACGCGGCTCTTTAGAGGGAAACGCCAAAGAATGCCGGCCGTCCACTCACCACGCTGGCGTGGGGCTTCTTTTTGGAGAAGTCGCAGGCCAGGCCCAGGTCTGATATCCGCACGTGGCCGTGCTCGTCCAGCAGGATGTTGGCCGGCTGGAGACAAATGGCGATCGGTCGACGGATTAGTCGAGCCATCGTTTGTTTAATTTTAATTAAGACATATAAAGCGATGTGCAGTCTGTGAAGAGAGAAAATATCCCAACTAATTTTAAGATAAGGTGCGTCCGGAACCATTAGTAGTGACGAAAACAATGTACACTGTGCAGCACTGTTAGCACGAACGCGACATTGACACTTTTTTTTCTTTTCGTTTTAGTTCGAAAGTGTGTTGGTTCGCGACAATTTTTATTACTCGGGTTAGTGTCCCAATTATGCATTCGAAACATTACCCTGTTTCGCCTGTACAACGGACCCCAGTGGACACTATGAGCCATCCCAGTCAATCCAGCACTGTGAACGGATGAAACGGAGTAGTTTTGACGACAGCCTTTTTGATTCAAAGAGAAAAAACCAAAAGAAAATGGTGATCATTCGTTCGCACTAAGGGTATCGTGCAATATACCACTGCAGACGGTGACATCGTGCGAGCGCAAGAAGAACTAGATTCTTGCTTGTACAACTCCTGAACGTTTGACAGAACTACTACCGCCACGCCGAAAAGCTGGGTTTGGGTTCACCAAACATACGCGCGTGCCACAGAAATCGTGGGACAAAGTAACACTTTTTTCAAATTTCTACAAACTCTCTTGATGCTTTAACTAAGTATACCTTTCTGATCCGACTAGAACCCATGAACCCATGTATTTCCTGTCGATGGGTGCCCCACTCCGTTTCATGTTACGTCCAGCCGCAGTGGGTGCCACGAGCCATTGAGCCATTCCAAGGTTCGAAAGTTTCTCGTGACATCCGAGAGGACGCAACGTGATGCGCGGAAAGCGTAGTCACGTACTACGTTCAAAATAGCACAAAAAAGATAGGGACAAAAAGTAAACAGGACAAGTGCTGACTTTAACTATTTTTACTCAGGGAAAGGCAAAGCATATATACATATGCAAAGCGGCAACACATGCCGCTATCAAGCCGGTATCCGATCATGCAAAAACTGAAATTCATTTGCACAAAGAACAATTGAGGTGTCCCTGACGCATGGCATCCCACTTCTTTTTTAATAAAAAAAAATGTTTCTAAGAGTTTCACGTACGAGCAACAGACTCACAGCTTCTCCCAGAGTCCTTGTCTGCTGTGGTCCACGGAACACAGCCACAAGTGTTGCGATTAGGGGTGTCGAATATTCGAAAGTTGAATACGAATCGAATATTTTCTTTATTCGAAACGTATTCGATTCGAAAATTGCATATTCGGAAGTTCCCGAATATTCGGTCAAAGCCGAATATTCGGGGAAAACGGCGAATACTTTGCGCAAATTGCGAATATTCGAGCAAGTAACGAATAACCTGCCTGCCACGCATTCCCCTATGAATATGTCTATTCACTGAGAAAGGCGATTCACAGAGCAGACCGATGACGCACTGCGTGCGTTATCCGTCGGCTCCGTTTCTATCTGTCCGATGGCAGCAAACAGGATCAGTTTCGGTTTATTTTTCACCAAGCCCTTTGCTGTGTGAAACTTTATAACGATATGTGATGTAATTACGCGTTCTATAAATTGATACAATAAAATAAACCTCGAGGGTGAAATAGAAATATAAATAAATTTCGAGAGTGTAATCTGTCATTTTTCATGTGCACCCATATTTGTTTCTGTCATTTTTTCATGTGCACCCATATGTTGTATTTTGTGCCCCTCCTGCTGGCCGAGAACTGGCCTGCAGTATTGTAAAAATAAATAAATAAATAAATGTTAAAAAAAGGCTATGTGCGAGCAGAACATTTCATCGCCAATGACAACAACTCCTGCCGCTCGCCCAGGTTGAGTTCGACCAAGTTAGACTTTCTAACCTTCAACGTGATGTTTGACAAAGTTCGACTGAAATCTAACTTTTGTGCGCATGCGCAGAAAAACAACAACAACAACAACAAAACTAGTTGACTTTACTTGGCGTAGGAAAAGTGCAATATTTGTTGGGTTTATTGGCATCATTGGTTCCCATTATTAACTAACGAAAGCATTAAAAGCGCATAGTTTCTCTTTTATATCGTGTAAACATTGGTTGCCGTTTAATAAAATATAACATAAAGTGCTTTAAAATTTATTTGTTTCCCAAAATTTGATATATTCGCCTGTAGAAGCCGGGCAACACTGTCCATATGTCGAACTTCTTCGAACTTTAGTGAAATTTTGCAGGTTTCCCGAGGTGAAAGGGTCTTTCTACTGGCACAAATGTTGTGACGGCGCGTAGGGAGCGCTTACTTTCTCGAACAACGTCGAGCACTTAATTTTCCTACACGATAATTTGTAATGAGTGCATTACTAAAAGTATCTTTAGCCAACTGCAACAAGTAAAATGCAGTTGCATTGATTTATTTTAAAAGGGCAATAAAACCTGCTCTTACCTCTTGTTTTGCAATTTTTTATTACTAGACACATATTCCGATATTTGATTCGATATTAGAAGCCCGTTTTTTGTCTTATTCGTATTCGATTCGTATTCGAGAAGTTCAATATTCGCACACCTAGTTGCGATGTATTGGCAAGTGCAAGCCATATTTATTATTTACTAACAGTGCGCGATAGTGTCCTCAGCAGCCAAACATAGGAGTTGAAACAGAGCATAAAATGCACCCATATTGTGAATATTTGTGTTGGTAGACACCACGTGTCAATAGAGCACACTGACCGATGCGAGACAGATGACACTACGGGAGGTCAGTACATGAAGCTTGTTATCAGGCAGCGAATCCACACAATGAAAGGAGAGAGAGAGAAAGAGGAGAGGCAACCTTGAGGTCTCGGTAGACCACGTATCTCCGGTGCATGTGCTCCAGCCCCAGGATCACCTCGGCGGCGTAGAAGCGCATCTCTTGCTCCGTGAACACTCCGTGCTGAGAGAGGTGGTAGTGCAAGTCACCCCTGCAACACGGGATGCTCCCATTGCCAACCCAGACGTCGGCCTCCTCGATGCAACCTCGGAAGAATTTTGAGAGCCGAGTGGCGCTACGAGTGCACGCAGGATCGGGTTCGCTTTGCCCTCTGGAGTTTGCGAGACTGTTATTGTGTATGGTGCTCTCTTAGGAACTGGACAAACCAACAATTTGTAGGAGGATGCTTTTCCATGTTGTGCTCTGAGGAGGAATCTTTCCAAAATCAGAAAGCTGACAACAAGTTCTAACATATCCTCATGAGCCACAAAGAAGGGACAAAATCAAGAAGCCGGAGATCAGAATATTTTAGCATAAAGAAGTCTCCTGCAAGCTTTTTAAGACAAAGTGAAACTATACTCAGAATAATTTCTCCTTCCTCTCAAATGTTCCCTAAACCACCTCAATCATATATAAAATTTTTTTTTTCAAACAATTGATTGTGCAACAATTAATTCTCCAAGTTTGAGTAGATAAATGAACCATTCTCGAAAGCACAATCCTAAGGAGCTACACGTCATTCTGTTGGAGACATTTAATCACCCAATTTCTTAGACTTGCTTTCAAGAACTTAGGTTATAAAAAGAAAAAGCTTGGTTTCTGTGACATGTTACTAATTTCTCCTTTTTATTATCAATTAGGATACTAATATGCATATTTAGGTAGCCGACACGACTTGGCGGCCCGGTGCACGCCACCCTGTCCATTTCCACGGCATGGGGCCGCAGCGCCATGGAGAGAGGCCTCTCTGTGGGGTGGTGTTTCTTGAAACTATGACACACGGCAGCCAATGGGAATTTATCCATCAATTCGCTGTTACAGACTACAGGCTTCCTCGCTCTATGGGAAGGGGAGATTTGGGTGCCGTTTGGCAAGGCTTCAAAAGCTGATAATGCCGGTTCGCCCCATGGGACAGCTAATGTTTGTGATTACAAAAAGGATATGGTCTAAATTGTTTGTCATTCGACAAATATTTCTCAGATTTCATGGGCACACATCTGGCAGATTTTATATCCAGCTAGCAAGGTTTCTCCTTCACACGGTCATCATGTACCGTAACGAACCGTGCACATGGTTTGGCGTCGCAGGCGTTAAAATCTTTCTTAGAAGATAATTACTGCGCATAAAAGTGCAAAAACAATACATTTTTAAATACAATTTGGGCACAGCAAATTTATCTGTAGCTCCTAGAGTTTATGAGTTGCTGCGAGGTTTAACAATCAAATTTCATTCATCCTTATAACGATTTCTTTAATTTGACCTGTATGACAGGCAGCAATTAAAAGCACCTTCGACAGCAAAACAATGTATACAAGTTTCTGTCGAGCCTGGCACATCGCCATCTTCCAACCGGCGATATGAACGGGAGCACTCACCCCCGTACTGACGAGCGACAGCATAATCCTCCGTTGAGGGCTGGCGGCCTCGCCCACCTTCATCTTGATCCGCTTCTTGTCCAGACACTTCGTCGCATACCTGCCAACGTGCACATGTGAGTCGCAGCACCTCAATCCCGCGCGACCCGCGCTCGGGAGTGGTGCGAGTTGACGCGAAACGGACGCTCCGGCGCCGACTCACATTTTCCCCGTGTCGGCTTTCCGGCAGCCGTACACCTCGCCAAAACCACCGCGTCCGATTATCCGGTGCACGCTGAAGTCGTTCATTGTCAACTGGAGAAAGAAACAAGACGGATAAATTAATCACTCTGTGGAAGGTATTTTGTTTGTCTTAAATGGCCCAAATGATCACCCAAAAAGACGACAGCAATCACCAATAAACATCTTGTATAAAATAATTGGCAGCGACCTTTACTTTCAAGGTCTTCTAATGCATAAATTTGCATTAATGCACCAGAACGTGAATTTTCCCGCTAAATTTAGCGGGTAACTGAGCTTTCGTGTATAGGTTACGCGACATCATCCGCTAAATTTAGCGGGGAAGCCGATTTTAAATTTTAGCTCCAAGACACGAATATACCCGCTAAATTTAGCGAGGAAACTGAACTCGCATATACCGTAGGTCACGTGACATCACGTGACGCCACTTTTGCCACTAAACTTCTGGGAAAATGCACAGACGGAAAGACGGACCAAATTTTGGGATTTGGGGTAGCATTAAGAAGCATTTCATGCTTTAAAAAAAAAACATTATGGACGCTTAATCTATACCCCTATCTGTGCCACATCCTCTTCTTTTGCCGATAACTACGGCTCCAGCCCCATTCGTTTGCAGCTTGTAATCGCACTCCTTCACTAGGCAAGCAAAGCGCGAAGGATGGACTCACCTGAATATTAAGCTCGAGGTTCTTCCACTGGCAAAACCTTGTGTACTTTTCACTGCAGAGAAGCGTAGCGAGCGGTGAGCACAGGGCCAAATCGTTGCAGGCGACCTCCCAACACTCACCTTTCGATAAACTTCCTAAAAATGTCGTCCCGTAAGAGGCTGAAGATTTCTTCAATGTAAGGCTGCAAAAAGAGGAACACAAAGTCACGTCACATGCGAGTGGTAAGCGTAGCGTGGGAGTTCAGGTTTTTTTTAATACCGAGGAAGAGCCACGCACTTAGAATGACAGACGAGCAAACCCCCTCCCCCTCTCAACATTCTTGCAATAGAGCGATGCAAAGGCTCATGGTCCTTATTAACAGTAACATAGTATCCAACTCGTGGTCGTGCGTCCATGCTTGCTGAAACCCCAAAAACATTTCACTGATAATCCGTTGCAACTCAAGAAAGTAGGGCGAGGGAAAGAAAGGCCGGGGAGGAGGAAAGCAGGTGGAACGCTAAAGAGAGGAGGAGGTTCCCCCTCTCTTCTCCAGCATTCCGTCTGCTTCCTCCTCCCCGGCCTGCCTTTCCCTCGCCCTACCTTCATGAGTTGCAACGGACTATAGAAGCTACGAACGACTGGAAAGGATTTGGGTGCCCTACAAGTTTACTACAGGACCTTTTACGCCATTTACAAGAAACGATCGTAAGATCCGAGTTGAGAGATCCTGTCACGCCCGCTCCGACATACGGGCTTCATAGAGACCACGGTCGCTAACAGGACGGGAACGGCAGGGTGCCTCTCTCCGACGCCCAGACTCCAGCGTGCGCTCGTCGTCTTCCGTCACACTCCGGCTGCATGTGCACGCTCAAGGCTCCCGAGACGTCCAAGCGTCGTCCAAGGTGAAAAGCTCGCGCCCGAGGCGGGACAACCGAGGAACCTCCTTGCCGTTCCCGTCCCGTCGGCGACTTTAGACGCCCTCGGAACGCTCACCTGAAATAAATTAACTGGAACCTCGTTCCTCATGAGAAACTTCTGGACGTGGCCTACGGACTCGAGCGGAGTAATTCTGCAACGGAAGAGAAAGACCAGGCTCGAACAAAGAAGAGCCGCGTGCGGAAACTGACGCCGGGGCCGCTCCGACTCACGTGCGTGTGCGAGAGCAGCTCCTTCATAATGTAATTGTCGTAGATCTCCCGCGCTGCCGTCCCTCCTCTCCTCCGCCGTCTCCAACTTCTCGTAGCGCTTGATCTGCGGGGACGACAGACGCTGCCTTAGAACGCTGCGCGGAACGCCTAACGAAAGGGCGAACCCGTTGGCCCGCTAGAAGGTACGGTGCTCGTGGAACGTCTTTCCTCGCGTTTACCGCATCCAAAGAAAGTGGTCCCTCGATTTCCGCAGCGATCCTGGCGGTGCCGTAGTGGCGGCAGTTAAAGCGGCAGACGCCCCAAAAAGAAGAAACTTTACAAGATTCCTTTATTTTTTTTAGTCGACTTGAATTTGGGTGTAAGCTACGATACTCTTTTTCTTGTTCTCTTAGGGACTAATAATTCAATTGCTTGTATCAAATTTTCAAAGCCCCATTTTGTTCCGTTTTAATTAAATGCCGAAACCTCCAGTTTATGCAGAAAACGCCATGTTGATAGCCATAAAAAGCCATGCAGGCTGCGGTGCCCGGAACTCTCGAAACAGCAAAAAGCTCAATTCACCTCATCTGTTTAACATATAAAAAAATTAGAAAAGTACTTTTTGTTGTTGCTGAGAAATTATTTTTTAAAGATGAGCCTCTCCAACCATCTCGTAGGCGACACATGCAGGCGTTCACCAGCGAGGCGTCAACGGTCTGAGATGCTGGCGCAAGGTTGAAGTGAAAGTGGAGTGGTTGAAGTTCAGTTGAAGTGGACGTTATCCTGATTTCATGCATCCGCATCCTCTTTGCGTTACGTAATGGATACTGGAGTCTTAATCTTACTCCACTTCTGCCCAGATAACTGCCAACGAACGCAAGCCTGCATCGTCTGCTTCACGAGCATAGGCGTAGACTACGGGGGGCAACGGGGCTCGTGCCCCCCTGGTGAGATCTGAGGGGCAGAGCTCCCTTCCGCCCGGGCCCGGGCCACGGATCCTTACCGAGACGCTGTTTACGCGCCATGTAACGAGCTTCTAGTAGTGGCATGTAAACAAAATAACGCCCACGTTGCCTTTATTGACAAAATACATGGGAAATGGAATCCCAGCGTGCTTTCGTTAGCTTCAATCTCCAGTTCTGGCGAGAAAGGTAATGCGCAGCCCGCAGCCTGCCCCCTCCCCTCCCTCCCTCCTCCCTCCCTCCTCCTCCTCCCTCCCCCCCCTCCCTCCCTCCTCCTCCTCCCCTCCTTCCTTCCTCCCTCCCCCTCCCTCCCCCCTCCCCCCCTCCCTCCCTCCCTCCTCCCTCCCTCCCTCCCCTCCCCCCCCTCCCCCCCCCCCCCGGGGAAAATGGAAAGTCTGCGCTGGCTGAAACTCACGAGTATGGGTATGACGTACTGCGCACTGGCAGCGTCCGTCCAGATATAAAAACAATTCAGACAGGATGGCTTTTCACCGATGAAAAATGATAACAGTGACGTCACTGCCCCATTGAACTTAAATGTATTTCTTGATAGAACTAAGATGTACTGAAGTTGGTTATCGCATCCACCAAGGACGCGCTGTTGAGATAGTGACGACTTTCATGGAAACGATTATGTCACTCTTCTAAGCGTCATTGTGTGAAGGGCTTGTGGCAACCTCTGCGCGCAACATCGAAATCGAGTAAAACCGCAAAAACTGGCCGACAAATAGTATCTAAGGAACTACGGTGCAATCCACTTATAACGATACCACATTTAACGATGTATTGCTCATAACGACCAGTTTCCAGAGTTTCTAGTCTAGAAATTATCAAGATTCGAGTCCAGGTACAATGATAAGCGGTTACAACGATTGAAGTTTCAGGTTTTCGTTATACGTTATAAGTAGGATTGGAATCACGCAAATTCTGACTGGTTGGTCAAGCCTCTCCGATCAGTCGTTGCCGTCAATACTGTCACCGCAACGCGAGCCTTAAAACCATTGATTAAAAAATTTGATGCAACAATTTGCTGTATGCACACTCACGCTCAATTCCGGAGGTCCCCGGGATAATGAGTGATTTCGAATCAAAAAGCCCTGGTAAAAGACTCTACAGCCGTTTGCTTCCCTGAAAAATGGGATATATATTTTCCGATCTAGGCTAACCGCTGCGCTGCCAATCGAAACCTTGAGAAGCTTCCCGGCGCTCGTCCGGCAACATTAGGCCTCTGGGCGCCATTGGGTACATGGCCATAACACGCGGCCACCGAGATGTCACGTGATCCTCGTTGCGCAGCAGGCGGGCGGATAGGGGACGGGCGTGTGGCAGGCAGCGAGTGTCGTCTGCTCTGCATGCTGCACTCTTCGCCCGCGATTTTGGTGTCTACGGCGTCCGGCGTACGTCTGCACAACTTGCTGGCATAAAAGTCTGCGCCGCGTTGGTTGTCCATGGCGTGGCACGAAACTCCGAGAGACAATAATCACAAGCGGTGAGGCGAGCGACAGTGGTTGTGACACGAAGAGCCGGCGTGCTAACGGCAGGGACCACGGCGGGCGGCCGGTCTGCTCTCAAGAAGTGAACTGCAAGCAGGCGGCGCACGCCAATCGCTTGGACACCGCTGAGCGCAGAGGGGCAGCGTTGCTGGCGCCATGCCGCTCCGCTCGATCAGGTAGAAGTAAAAACAAGCGAAAGGGGGCCATGAAGATGATAAGCTTAGCTCAATGTTGGCTCCGCCCATGGCGTATCCTTGACTGCGCTGTTGGTTAGCCCCCTGGATTCGCCCGCTGGAGTCAGGCCCATTTCGGCAACTTGGCTAGCTGCATGTTACTGCCGGACCGTTTAAGAAACATTTAGACAGAACTGCGTCGCCCAATATTTTGGCCCGATGTTGGTCTTCCTAGGCGGTACTGAAGAGGACTGCATTGTTTTTTCAAAACCCAAATGAAGTGGAGTTGCCCTCTTTTAAGGGGGGACATGGGCCCAAGTGCCAGAATTTTTTGAAAAAAATTAATTTTTTGCAATTTTGGGGTTTTCAGTTTCCCCAGTAACTAACTATACACCCTTACACTTAATTTCATAACCATGCGCCAAATAGTTATGTTGATACAAAATATTTTCAACACATTGTGAGGAGTTCAATGTTTGAATGCATTTTTCTCAGTTCTCAGCTTTTTTGCTGCAAATTTCACACGAAGGAATCATTTGCTAGAAGGTAAAAGTATTCTGATACCACAACCGAGATGTTTCTGAATGGAAATTTATTGGGGAATCGGGCTATCTACTTTATTTTGTTTTAAGTTGAAGTCCTCATTGAGAAAAAAGCTGCATTCAAAAAAAAATTCACATAGGACAGACATGCATCTAATATTTGCGAGGGTAAATCACTTTTCCTGGAAATATTTAAATTTGAGTTATAAAAAACTAGATAGCCCGAAGTCCCACATCCCCCACTTTATCTGCTACGACAGTCAGAAAATGGTGCAGCAATAGCTTCATTTGCATATCGATTGGTTTCTAAACAAAGAGTGACACATCTCCTATACGCACGTATGTAAAGTTGTCCTAAGGAGGCTAGAGAAGTTTGCACAGTACACCTACATCTGCAGTTAACTCTCCTCTGGAAATCTCATTCCTAATCCTTGCGGTAATTCAGAAGGTCAACACCCCAACCAACGTCCCCCTTAAAAAAAGAAGAAAAAAAAAAGAAAGCGGTTTGTTATGATGGTTATTGCCTCACCTAATGTCCATCTCGAGGCCTGACACTCAGATGGTAAAGATGGCGCCTGTTGCTTCCCAGCTCTCAGAAGAAAAAAAAAACACATTTAAAATACTGTAAGTTCAGAATTC
>JAZHYW010051374.1:0-21339 GCA_037355805.1 Ixodes ricinus
GCATCTCCACGTGGTGAATGATGTTGATTGGGGCGAAGCTCTGGTGGTGCTAATGATACTAATTTTATTGTTCATAGGTAGTGCCGATGGTGCTGATATTTTTTTATTGCTCGTAGGTAGTGCTGAGTTCCGGGTTGCGTTTCGACTTCATTATTACTGCTTTATGGTCGGTGAAATGCAGAGCCAGTGGTTCTTCTAGCAGATCAGCTTGGATCCGCTAGAAGCCGTAGGAATGCATCTCCACCGCTTAAGTCAACGGTCCATGTCAGAAAGAGAATGTGCGGTATGAAACGTGGCTATATACGCATTTGAGCATTTGACCGCAGCGCCCTCTAGTCTATAGACATTGAGCCAATGCATGCAAAGTTTAACGCGATTATATACGCATTTCACTGCAGCGCCCTCTCCTGTATAGACATTGAGCGGCTACCTGCAACGTTTCATCCATGACAGAAACCCCAGCTCTTGAGTTACCACCACATCTCAGAGCCCCTACTCGTCCCGCAGTCGTGGCCGAGTGGTTAAGGCGATGGACGAGAAATCCATTGGGGTCTCCCCGCACAAATTCGAATCCTGTCGACTGCGCAAACATTTTTTCTTTTTATGTGAGCACGGACGCCCGGACGGACGGACGGACAAGGCTTCGCCCCTAAAAGAAAGGAGGCCCCAAATCAACTACTTGACTCCCAAGGATAGAGACTACGTCAGAGCTGTTTATAACTCATTACAGTCACACCCTGGACCCAATTTAACTTCCCGTTTATCTAAGCAGGCTAAGGGCCTCCCCTTCCCCAAGAGAGGAAGGAGAGAGGGTTACCTTTCTCGTCCTGGAACTTCATCTTCATCTTGGTCTTCTTCTTCTGCTCCAGCTTGTCCGCCTCCAGGTTGACCGTCTCAAAGACCGTCTCGGCAATCTCCTGCTGCCACCGCTCAGAGATCACCACCGGGAAGTTCTTGTACAGCTCCTGGTCCGCCTCCGTCAGCTGCGCATGCGCGTGCGCCGCCCATTTACTCCTTCGGAGGGCCCAACGAGCCCGCCCGACTCCTCAAAACCCAACGCAGGAATGCTTTCGCGAATTCCAATACGGGTAGCCAGTGTTGCCGTTTTCAACGAGAGAGGAATCCTGGAGACCTCTTCAAAAACTGGCTGCAACGTTAACTTAAAAATTTAAGCTTTTATCCGTTTCAAACCTGAAACATTGCTAATGCAGCGGTGGAACTGACAAGTGGCGATTTTGGGCATGCTCTTGTAGAAGGCAAAAACGGGTTTTGGAGCAGAGATTCTCACTTTTGGAGCAGACAATTTTAAGTTTTCACGTCAGAAAATTTTATACAATATCTCTGAAAGTTAGCCTGTGAAAAAACTGCAGTTGTTGAAGTGTTGGAGGACTATATAAAGTGTTATACCTAAAGAGGACTAATACAGCCTTTGGAGCAGCATGTAGCAGGTTGTTCGTTCTGGCGCAGTTCGGCACAAATGGTGCAGCAGTTCCACCACTGCTAATGTGTTTTACGCATGCAAGATGGATCGTATGATGTAAACAAGGAACAACAAACTACAGTCAAACCCGTTTATAACGAACAGCAGGAAACTCTACGGTCAGTTCGATATAGGAAGTAGTTCGATATAGCGAAAACATTAACAACGAACTTCCACAATGCGTTTGTTGTAAGGCGAGAGCTTCTCTTTCTTTCTCATCTCTTCACTTCCGCCATGTAACAACGTATTGTAAAGCTTTTTTTTTTTTTTGCATGCGTGCAAAGGTTTTTTTAGTTTTTTTTTAAGTTGCTTCTTTTTGTAGGCAAACACCTTGGGATGAAGATTTTTTTTTTTCTGTGCGTGCGTGCAGTGTATTTTTTAGCTTTCTTCCTTCTGAGTCGCTTCTCTTTGCTCAATTTTGTTCGCGACTTGAGCTTTTGAAATTTTCTTTCTGTCCCATTCTTTTTCGAGGGGAAGGGACAGGCTAGAGGACGATTGTTCGCGCGTTTTTGAAGCCTTCCCGAAGGGAAAAAGTTTGATATAGCCAATATGTTGTTCGTTATAAAAAATACTTTTTACATGCATTTTTATTTAAATTTTCCGTGAGTTCGATATCGACAATAATTCGCTGTACGTGGGTTCATTCTAAACAGGTTTCACTGTAGATAGAAACATTGCACTCTCAGGATGCTGTTTCCCATATTTTTAAAATCTCGTCTGCAGAGCTAGGCGGTGAGCGTAGCACTATGAAAGGAAAACCATCTCACACGGTGTTTCGTGATACGACGTAGTAAAAGAGAAGAAAGAGGATAGATTGCCGACAGTAGGGATAGGTTGGACAACACATAGAAGAGGCAAAATGCAAACAGCAAAACACATTGTTGTCGTCGACGCGACTGCGAATCTCGGTTGGCAGTGGGGCTAGAAGCTACCGTACTACGCCCGGTGATGGGCTAAGAATGGAGCAGAGATGCCCTGCCTCCGGCGCAAGCTTTCTGCCTTGGGTGACGCTCGGTCGCGAGCGCGGCCAAAGCCTGGCAAAAGGCAACGAGCATGTGCTGAAGCCAATGTCTCTGGGGAGACAGGTGCCAGGAAGGAAGAACAGAGCGTGCAGTGGCCGCCTTTCCGACCCACCTTGATCCCCTTGGTGTCCTCCTCGTCGAAGGAGCCGATGTCGAAGGCATCTGCGGCGTTCACCTCCCCCTCGGGGGGATCAGGGGAGGCGGGTACTTCTGCAGGTACACCAGCTGCCAGTCCATGCCCCCGAAGAACGAGTGGCTCTTCACTTCTTCCGCCCTGCCCACAAAGAGAGAGGGGCCATCGGCACTAAGAGCAGACCGGCGTCGAGGCGGCGGCCCCTGCTCTTGCGACAGATCGACTTGCGAGCGCTGCCGCGCAAAAGTGGCTTCGAGGTAACTTACAAACTATGCTCCCTTGTTATCGTGATGTAGCTCCTAACCTAGAATTGGACTCCGAAACATCACAGAGCACATGGTATGGTGACGTAAAGTTTGACGAGTTTGACCCAAACCCAGTCAGGAGGGCCTTACTGCCACTCCATACAAGCTTCCTCCGTCATTTTGACCCCACTGTGTGGGATATAAAATCTTCTTAATTAAACGCTTTCTCATTAACAGGAAACACCTAGGGCAGTGTCTTAGAAACCATGGCGATAAAAGATTTTTTTTACTGCATATGCTAAGTAACAAGCCTCAAATGCCTGAAATGTTTGGACGAATGTCTCACTAAAAAATTGTACCCAAAAAGTAAATAAAATAAAAAAAACTATTTTTGCACGAGTGATTAAGACGTATCAGACTGGCGCAATGTTACGTCAGAGTGGCACAATGTTGCTGTATCAGAGTGATATGACTCTGTGGTCTTCCCCTGGCACGTGATTAGACCCGGTGGCCTAGCTGCACCTTTGGACGTAGTACAGCGGAAGCTTTGACCAGCGTGCTTGGTGTCCTGCCCATGCAACAAAAGTGGTCCCAGAGTGGCAACAAACGACGTCGGACGTCGCAATCCTGGCGGTTGGTCGCGGAAGTTGCGGCAGAAAAGGACGAGCAAACGCGAGTGCCGTCGTCATCGCAGCGTCCCAACTTTTGGCTGCCGGAGCTTGCACGGACTGTCGAACAGAGAACAACAGTCCGTGCAACAGTCGAACATCCGCTTTTGCTACCGTGCCACTGTCAAAACCGCACTTAACAGTGGCACGACACTTCTCCGACGTCCTCGAACAGAAATAGAGGGACCACGTTTGAGGACCACGTTTGAGGACCGTGCCAGTCGGAGATGTGTGCCACGGTTCGTGGTAGGCTGAAACAAAATGTAGGTCTTGAGCACTAAAGCTTCCCGATGTCCGACATTCAGGAGGGGCACCCTGGGACGGCCAGGTAGCAGGTGCAGCCGTAATACTGACCCCTGTCCCCGGCAGCCGAGTCGCTTGTCCACGTCCCGTTGCAGCAGTCCCTCGAGAAGCAGTTTCAGCTCGGCCGAAAAGCTTTCGGGGAGCTCCACATTCTGGAGGGGAGAGCGCAGACAACAGTCAGCGCAACTCGCAGTCAGGGCGTGGCAACACTGGGCCTCAGAGATAGATTTTAAAACGCAATAGCATTTCGAGAGCCACCGAACCGCAAGATTGAGCGTGTCCGCCGTAACTACTATTCTTATAATTAAGCTAAAGAAAATCAGCAGAACCCATCCTTTGGGAATGATTATCTACGTTAATGCGAATAGCATCAAACGGTGCGGAGTTATGCGCGTTCGTCAGGTGGCCGGCACACTCTAGATACGCCAGCCCACTCTTGAGGCGATTCTAAATTTGTTGACACTTTCACAGCCCTGCGCACGATCTCCGCAGCCCAGCACGTGCGTTTGTGTCACTTAGGAAGCCGAGCAAAGCACGCGCCATACGCACAAACACTCAAAATGGTACCGACCAGACTTTCTGGCGTCTCAGCTAGTCTCAACCAACGGTACTCTAAACGGTTGTTTATATCTTTACCATAGGACGCGCTTTACAGCGCTGTCACAGCTACCGGTGCGCGCGCGTTCCATGCACGAGGGCTCATTCCGCTCTCGTGAGGGTGAGCACGGCCGCTACATCACCCTCTCCCGAGCGCGGAGAGGGTGAGCTAGGGGCCGTGCTAAGCCTCACGAGAGCGGAATGAGCCCTCGTGCATGGAACGCGCGCGATGGTAAAGATATAAACAGGTGTTTAGAGTGCGTTGAATGACTGCCTTCATAGCTCTGTGGTTAGCGCGTCTGCCTGCTGATCAAAGGGTCAACGGTTCGAATCCCGCCGCGCCAGTCTTTTTTATTTATTTATCGACCCGCGGCGTAAGAGGTTAGATAGCCAGATAGATAGATAGATAGATAGATACATAGACGAAAAGTGCGTGAAGTATCCAAAGAATGCTATTCGCATTAAAAAGTAAAACTAGTAATCCGCTGTACACCAACCGCAAAGACGGCAGAAGAAGTATCATACAGTATTTGCACGAATATAATCCAGCTTTTTTCTCGAAATTACGTGCTCCAAAATCGAGTTCAGCCACGAGGCATGCAAGTTTGGAGAAAACCGTCCTTCTGGCTCAATGCAGGAGATCGGGTGGGAAAAGAAGGGGGGAGTGTGGGAGGGAATTTATTAGCTATTGGGCCACGTGAAGGGGGAATGGAAAACATAAAAAGCATTTTTATCCCTTTTGTGTTTGCACACCCTATGCCGAAAAGCACGAGGCAGAAATGCAGTGCGCCATGCGGGAATGCGGGCACTGGCCAATTCAAGCCAAGTCAAGTCAAGCCAGGCCAGGCCAAATCAAGTCAACACAAGCCAAGACCACCGACTGTGTTTACGCAATCGTGCAACACGAGGTGTTCGTTTTTGCAGAGAGACCAGAACAAGAATGTGCGACTCTGTGTTTTGCGGCCTTAGCTCGCGTTATAATCGCAACAATTTTTTACAGTGGAGCTGTTAAAAGTTAGTTTCCCCAGGATCGTGTCCCCCGCAAAGAAATGACGACACAAGACTCTGGTTGCCGCCGTCGCTCATAGATGGCGGTAGCTGTCCAGAGTGTTGCGTTTGCCGGTTGTCCGCTTGCCGCCGTCGCTCAGAGATCGCGGCAACATTTCAAGCCTTTCCACTCTGGCTTGCCGACTTGCGGCCGGCCATTACTTCATTCCCACCATAGTACAGCTTCGCTGGTCTTCCTTCTTCACCAAAGTGGAAAGGCAAAAGGTTTTTTCTTGTTGACGGCACCAAGACTTGATCTCTTATTATATTATTATATTCGTGGTAGGATTATATTCATGCAAATACGGTATTTACATAATTGTAAGTCATAAGTCAACCCCCCCCCACACACACACACACACATTGCGTGTAAAAAAAAAAACTTTATGGGTGCATTTTATGGTGAACATGTGATAATGGCAGGGCGTGTTTTGAAAGCTCGGCCTCCAGCGTGCGCATGATGCCTTCTGGAGTGCTTTGGCTGCGCCAGAAGGCATCATGCGCATCTCGACACATGCACGCGCGGGACGTACAAAAAGCCCAATCGTTGCCAAAGCTAGGACGCTCGAGCTGGAAGCGGGACAACTAAAGCCGCTCCCTGCCGTTCTCACTCCATCCGCGACTAGAGACGATGATTTGTTTGCACCAGTGCTATCGTCCCTGTCGTCATCGCTGCTACGTTCTCAAAGCACGCCGTCGGCATCGTTCAACGAAATCACGTACTTTGCAAATGAACGCATCAATCGCATCTTCCGCTTTTGCTCGGTGATCGCGTCGCACTTCACGGGTTGGGTCCAATCGCGCGCTTCTGCGACGTACGTTGCAAGCCTGACCTCCGGAAGGCATCCAGACCTATGCAGACTTTCGCCCGCGGAAGCCTCTTAGCTTGCCATTGCAGTTAAGATCCCGTGCCGTTGCAGACACCACTGGAGCACCTCCTGCTCCAACGGGTCGAACTCGAGTCCAGAAGCGTTGGTGGCTTTTGGATAAATGGCCATAAACGAGCACCGAAACCCGAAACTGCCCAGATCACACGTGTCAATACAGAGAGATGTAGTTGACACTCCAGCACGATAAGCGACACTCGTTCAAACAACGAGCGACTGTTAATCGTTCGAAAAGAAGCAGCGGTGAGTGAGGCTTCCGGAGACGGCGTAACAGTTTTACGACGTCGTCGGGTGGAAATCAAGGGGTTACTTTTCTGGACGCGGTAAACACGCCAGTCGGAGACTCGTGCCAGGCACCCAACTTTTTGAAACCACCATTCCCTCATCTTGCTCGCCAAAATTCCTAGCTGCACGGCGTTTCCTAGGACAAAAAGCGTCCTCGCAAACAGCGACTGCTGCAATTGCGTATCACATCTGTACGAGAACTGCAGAGGGCAGAGTGTCTAGCAAATTATTATTTTGAAATTCCCCGACTTTTTCAGGTTTTTCTTGACAATTTCAGGTGAAATTCCCTGACCAATGTAGAGGCGGTTAAATATATAAGACCATTACAAAGCATTGAGCACTGTGAGGATCATTTTGCACGGGCTTAATCCAAATTGCACATTCCGAAATATTTGGGTTCGTCCAGTCCGGATTAAACAAGCACTTTCTTGCTGCCGACATCGTCAGTGAAGAGGCTACTTCTGGAAACATGATGAAAACACGACGCTCAACCACAGACATCAATAACCGAATGGCAGCATGGACGCCAGATGCACACTTTCGGCAAAGGCTTGGATTGAATTGGTGTCTGCAGCTTTTTCATTTAATACTAAATCTAGTGGCTCTAACTGGACCTAGCCTAGTGTCACACCCTCAATCCAATCCAATCCAATCCAAGGCTTAGACTGCATTTGTCGGCTGTTCTCTTTGCATCGGGTAACACACTCTACATTGGGTGAGCAGAGCCCGCGCTCCGCTCTAAGCATAATTTGTTGCCTATTTTTCTGCCCCTAAGTCCTCAAGTTTTTTGCTCAGTGCACTCAATGACGTTTCCGGTTCATTTTCCCTGACTGGGCTCGCCTTTTGACAATATCCCTGACCGTTCCCTGATTTTTCCCGGTAATTCAAATTTCCCTGACAATTCCCAGTTTCCCCGGTCGCTAGACTCCCTGGAAGGGGGACCTACCATGGTCAAGGTCATTCGGTCAATCTCGTGCTTGTCTTTCGTCTTGTGTTGCCGGAACGAGGCTGTGCCTAGAAAAAGAGACAAGCATTAGAATTTTTTCCACGCAGTTCGTCCGTAGCTCCCCAAAAGGAGAAAATAACAATCTACTGCTCAGATACCGAATCCTGGAAAGGCTGGCACGATAAGGAAGAAGACTGTAACATAAGAAGGATGCATCTGCTTGAAAACAGCCACCACCGCCAAAAATAATCGTAAGCAAAGATTTTAGATTACGGCAGAATATTCTATATAAAATGCTAACCCAATTTTAATACCCTCGCATCCCCGGTGGCTCAAATCGAAGACCACAGTGACCGACATTCCATGAACGGCCCGAGCGGGAAACAAAACAAGCGGGATGTGACAGCACTTGTACGTCAAACGTACAAAGCAAAAGAGTTTTGCAAGGCACGGCGAGCAGGGCAGGAGTACTACTAAGAGTAGGTGGGGGCTCACCCTTTGAGCAGCTTGTAGAGCATGCACCCGAGAGAAAACCAGTCGGCGCTCGAGTCGTACGCCGTGCCCTTGGACAGCACCTCGGGTGCCATGTAGCCGTGCGTCCCCCTGCAAAAAACGTCGCACGGTTCTCTCCCAGGCCCTGGGAAACGGCGGCAATGCGTCCGTAACAGAGGTCACGGGAGACGTCTCGGTTCGCACACTCAGCACATCAAAATAAAATACCCAGAAATATTTCGGACACAAATTTCCCGCTGGGCGGATGGGCGTACGGCACGGCTACATCCCAGCGGCGAGAGGCGGCAAAGATGCTAGGAGTTTGCTGTTTTTCGACGAGCTCGTCTCGCGAGAGGGCGTAATTAGAAGGTTTTTGCGTACAATTTCAAAATTTCCATTAAAATTGTTAGCACCGCTTTACGGCACCTCACAGAATACGTATTGTCACAGACTAGCAAAATTACATTTGTCCTGCTCAGTGCCTACAAAAAAAAGCTGGGAAACGATACGCTGCTAAAAGCGAGCCAGAATACTTAGCCGAGAGTCGGGACAGAAGAGACTCTAGCAAAGAGGAATATAGCGCGTCCCAAGAAGCTAACAAGCCACACAAAACGAAAACGGCATTCCCGACAAGTGGAAAAAAACCCGACGGTTTCTAGCCGCCTTAAAGGGATACTCCGGCGATTTCTTCATGGTCCCCGATTTGCTTGAAATTTTGCTAAACTCGCCAAACCACATCGCTAAAATAGAATCCCAAATATTAGGACAAAATAATTTTTTTTCACAAAGTTATTGAATTTACAATTTTGGTCCTCACCGTGTTTTTCAAACTGAAAATCTCTACTGGCAACAACGAAAAAGTGACGTCAGTGGAAGGGCAGGGGTTCACTCTTTGGACTGTAGAATTTGTTCCTAACTGATTCGAAGCAGTTTCATGGTGTCAAATGGATGCTTTGGAAGCTCGCTCCAGTCCCCGCGCTCCAGCACGGAACAAATGGCTGGCATATTCTATTTTTTAGACTGCTTGCTCGACTGGCAAGCCTGCCCTTCCACTGACGTCACGGCACTGAAAAAGTGCGGGTATATTTGAATGTTGGTTTTTGCACCATTTTCATTTGCCGATTTCGCAATAACTATTATGAATTTCGCGATACTAAATAGCATACCGGAAAGGGTAAAGGCCGAGGAGTCAGAAAATATAGTTAGTTGAGGTAGCTCAAAAATCGCCGAGTCCCCTTTAAAGGACACATGCAAAGAAAAAATTTTTTTTAAAATAGCCTAGATGGAAAAAGTATGTTATAAAACGAATTTACAAAGAAGAAAAAAAATTTTTAGAGTTATATTTACGGCGCAAAACGAATTTGTAGTTGGCGCCCACAGGAGCCGCCGCTGGTCACGTAATAGACCTGTGAGTCGCCGCCGCCGCATGCAGAGCGTTTTGCGCCGCGCCGCTTCGACGCGTTTCTCCACGCCGCCGCCGCTGCCGCCGCACAAGTTTGTCTGCTTTGGGGCACGCCGCCGTCATCTGACCGGCGCACAGGTCTGTCACGTCTGCTTGCGCTTTTTCAGGGCTTTCCTTTGGGCTCTAAAAGTTATTTATTAATCTTTGTTTTTGTTGCACTTCAAACAAAGATGAATAAGTAACTTTTCAAGACCATAGGAAGCTTCGAAAGAGCGCAAGTACCCTGTGACAAATAGGGGCCAGTCACGTGATAAATATGGGCCACTTTTCCGCGGCGCCTGTGGCCGCCAACTACAAATTCGCATAGCGCCGTAAATATAGCTCTAAAAAATATTTTTTTGTTGTAAATTCGTTTTATGATTTTCTTTTCCCAACCCAGCGGTTTAAAAAAAAGTTTTTTTTCTTTTCATGTGTTCTTTAACGACGCCTCGAGGCGGCTAGAAACCGTCCGTTTTGTCTTCCGTTTAACGGGAATGCCGTTGTTGTTTTGTGTCGACTCGGCAACCCCTTGGAACGCGCTTATGTTCCTCTTTGCTAGAGTCTCTTCTGTCCAGACTCTCAGCCCAGGTAACCAGCAATCCGACGGATTGCTGGTTACCTGCGAGAAAGTGCACTATGTAGCCGAGACTTCGGCGGCGACGTCGGAGCTGTCAAAAGTAATCTCGTCCTCCACTGGGACGAGGCCAGATGCTCCTTCGTCGGTTTGCCACGTAAAACCCCCAAGTTGACTTTGACCCGACGGTTGCTCCGTCTGGCATGCGCAGAACTCCCAGATAGAGCGTGGCAGTCTCGGACTGTCCACCGCGAGTTCTAGTGTAAGCCGCTCGCACCCGGTACAGCGCAACGAATGAGACCCGGTTTTCATAGCATGGGAATATTCTTCGACGCTCCTTCGGGAAACCAGGCTCGTTCTGTACCGGCAACGATCCATCCGTCTGTAACGCTACGACACCCCAGAAGATGTCTGCAACCCGCGTGTTTAGCGTCCTATCCTGCTCGTACATCAACAACAGTCCCCAAGTGGCAACGAATGGGTGTCGTGGAAAACGGGGTGTCGTGCCGTCGGACATTACGATCCTGGCAGTTGTTGTTAAAAGCCCTGGTAAAAAGTGTGAGCCGACGCGAGCGTCGCCATCCTTGCGTCGTCCCAACTACCGACTGTTGAAGCTTCCGCGGACAGTCGAGCTGAAGAAGCGATCTGCAGCAGAAAGGGCGTCTGCCGGGTCCACAGCCGCTGCTGCAACATTACCAGGATCGCGTCCAGCGGCGACGCGACGTCGTCGGGTGGAAATTGAGAGACCCCATTCTTGGACGCGATGAACGCGCCGATCAGAGACGCGATTCAGGCACTAAAGTAACGCGGCTCTTTAGAGGGAAACGTCGTGGAAGGCCAGCCGTCCACTCACACGCTGGCATGGGGCTTCTTTTTGGAGAAGTCGCAGGCCAGGCCCAGGTCCGATATCCGCACATGGCCGTGCTCGTCCAGCAGGATGTTGGCCGGCTGGAGACAAATGGAGATGGATCGAAGGATTAGTCGAGCGATCAATCATTTAATTTTAATTAAGATACTTTAAACGACTTTATTTTCGCAAGGACTTAATTTTTGCGAATTTTGTGAATCCCCTACAATTTGCGAAAAATAGGTGGTGTGAACAATTCTGGTAAAATATAAACACATTGAAATCTATACTGAGATCTGAACGCGTCGCGAAAATTAGAACCCACGAATTATTCAAAAACTTCAGCTTTGACCTAAATTGCAAAATTGCAATTTAGGTCACAAGTGTTGTAATGAACCGGCAAATGCGAGCCATATTTATTTTTTACCAATAGTGCATGATAGTCTCCTCAGCAGCCAAACATAGGGTGAAGCGGAGCATAAAAGGCACCCATATTTGCGAATATTCGTGTTGGTAGACACCCGGGGGTGTCAGTAGGCACACCTGACTGACGCCAGGACAAATGCACAGTGCGGGAGGCCAGCACATGAAGCTTGTTATCAGGCAACGAATCACACAATGAAAGGAGAGAGAGAGATAGAGAAAGAGGAGACACAACCTTGAGGTCTCGGTAGACCACGTATCTCCGGTGCATGTGCTCCAGCCCCAGGATCACTTCGGCAGCGTAGAAGCGCATCTCTTGCTCCGTGAACACTCCGTGCTGAGAGAGGTGGTAGTGCAAGTCACCCCCTGCAACACGGGATGCTCCCATTGTAACTTAGACGTCGGCCTCCTCGGTGCAACCTTGGAAGATTTCGAGACGAGTCACTACGAGAGTGCACGCAGGATCGTTCTCTTTGCCCTCTGGAGTTTGCGAGACTGGCTTTTGTGTATGGTGCTCTCTTGAGAACTGGACAAACCAACGGTTTGTAGGAGGGACGCTTTTCCATGTTGTGCTCTGAGGAGGAATCTTTCCAAAATCGAAAGCTTGACAACAAGTTCTAACATATCCTCATGAGCCACAAAGAAGGGACAAAATCAAGAAGCCGGAGATCAGAAAATTTTAGCATAAAGAAGTCTCCTGCAAGCTTTTTTAAGACAAAGTGAAACTATACTCAGGAATAATTTCTCCTTCCTCTCAAATGTTCCCCTAAACCACCTCAATCATATATAAAATTTTTTTTTCAAACAATTGATTGTGGCACAATTAATTCTCCAAGTTTGAGTAGATAAATGAACCACTCGAAAGCACAATCCTAAGGAGCTACACGTCATTCTGTTGAACATTTAATCACCCAATTTCTTAGACTTGCTTTCAAGAACTTAGGTTAAAAAAAAAATAAAGCTTGGTTTCTCGTGACATGTTACTAATTTCTCCTTTTATGTTATCAATTAGAGTACTAATATGCATATTTAGTATCAGTTCTTTGATTTAAAAGCATAAGCTTCAAATGCAAAAGTTTTTCTCTAACCACGAAATCTTTGTAAGACCTTGCAGAGAGTTAGAGTTACGAACAACTTTTTTCTTTTCTTGAAGTGACGAGTATAGACCCCAGGGGATTTTGTGGAAAAGGCTTCTATGTAAAGCCGTCATCCCGTAGTTACTTAAAACTTGCGACTTCCCGAGAAACCGATGGAAGATGCAATACGCAAGTGCGGGATGCATTGAAAGAACCGGCACTTCAATGCTGTAGCTAGCTTACCAGTGTCTCCAATGAAATGAGCATTGCATAGTAAAAAGAAACACGTCAAAGCTCTGGGTGAGCTGGACACTCACCGTTCATGAGGTCCAGGATGAAACACAGTTTGTCCGGAGTTTGGAACGCATAGGTCATGCACACAATGAAAGGGCAGTCCTCCTACAAGACACACAAGAATGATGCCCCATCAGAGACGTGATACTCTTCAGCTAAATTCCCAAGCTTGCAAAACCTTCCAAGTGAACTTTCATTAACTATTTGAGTTCTATATTACTCTCATGGGCGCTTTAAGAGCGCAGCTCTTAGGCGCCCGCTTCCGGCTTGAGCGGCGTCGCCGTAACCGCGCGTTGCATTATGGGACGTTTCCCATAATGATGTCACAAGTGACGTCACGAGGGTCACTACGGTCACGAGTGACGTCACGAAGGTCATTCGTGAAGGCCGCAACGAAGGTCACAACCTTTACGAGTGATGTCACAGGGGCCACTAGGGTCATGAGGGATGTTACGAGGAAGGAGGGAGAGAGGGAGGAGGAGGAGGAGCATACCCTTTTCTCTGTACCCTCCTCCTTTTTCCTCCTCAAGAGCTGCGCTCTCATTCGGCATTACAGGGAATTGTAAACGTCTTTCATTTTTTATTTCTATGTGAATGTAACATGGTTTTCTCACCCATCGAGTGTAATGAACAGAATAATGCACCTAAAAGATTACTGAAACGCTTCTTCCCGAGTTGGATTGTGTCTGCCAAGTATTTTAAAAATGCCTAAAAAAGTGTCAAGTGTCTAAAAATATTCCAAGGGCATTTAAGCACTTCTTACGAGTTGTGAATGCGAAAGCATGAATGTCGTTCTTAGTTTGTCTGCGGTGTACTGGCGTGGACAGCCACGTTTGGCTACTGCCGAGGTTGCGGCCACCGACAATGGTAGATGCCTCAGGCGCAGCAACGTTTCTCGGTGCCGAGAGGAGCAGAAACACCAGATGTGAGAGGGGCGGCCGAAAGGGCGCCATCTTCGGCACCGAGAGGAACAGAAGCGGTTGAAGCCACCACCCCTCCTTCGGCAATAGCCGACACGACTACGGCGGCCGAGTGCACGCCGCCCTGTCCATTTTAATGGCATGGGGACCGCAGCGCCATGGAGAGGGCCTCTCTGTGGGGTGGTGTTTCTTGAAACTATGACACACGGCAGCCAATGGGAATTTATCCATCAATTCGCTGTTACAGACTACAGGCTTCGCTCTATGGGAAGGGGAAATTTAGGTGCCGTTTGGCAAGGCTTCAAAAGCTGATAATGCCGGTTCGCCCCATGGGACAGTTAATGTTTTTGTATTAAAAAAAGGATATGGTCTAAATTGTTGTTATTCACAAATATTTCTCAGATTTCATGGGTACACATATGGCACATTTTATATCCAGCTAGCAAGGTTTCTCCTTCACACGGTCATCATGTACCGTAACGAACCGTGCACATGGTTTGGCTCGCAGGCGTTAAAATCTTTCTTAAAAGATAATTACTGTGCATAAAAGTGCAAAAACAATACATTTTTAAATACAATTTGGGCACAGCAAATTTATCTGTAGCTCCTAGAGTTTATGAGTTGCTGCGAGGTTTAACAATCAAATTTCATTCATCCTTATAACGATTTCTTTAATTTGACCTGTATGACAGGCGGCAATTAAAAGCACCTTCGACAGCAAAACAATGTATACAAGTTTCTGTCGAGCCTGGCACATCGCCATCTTCCAACCGGCGATATGAACGGGAGCACTCACCCCCGTACTGACGAGCGACAGCATAATCCTCTCGTTGAGGGCTAGCGTCTCGCCCACCTTCATCTTGATCCGCTTCTTGTCCAGACACTTCATCGCATACCTGCCAACGTGCACATGTGAGTCGCAGCACCTCAATCCCGCGCGACCCGCGCTCGGGAGTGGTGCGAGTTGATGCGAAACGAACGCTCCGGCGCCGACTCACATTTTCCCCGTGTCGGCTTTCCGGCAGCCGTACACCTCGCCAAAACCACCGCGTCCGATTATCCGGTGCACGCTGAAGTCGTTCATTGTCAACTGGAGAAAGAAACAAGACGGATAAATTAATCACTCTGTGGAAGGTATTTTGTTTGTCTTAAATGGCCCAAATGATCACCCAAAAAGACGACAGCAATCACCAATAAACATCTTGTATAAAATAATTGGCAGCGACCTTTACTTTCAAGGTCTTCTAATGCATAAATTTGCATTAATGCACCAGACGTGAATTTTCCCGCTAAATTTAGCGGGTAACTGAACTCGTGTATAGGTTACGCGACATCAATTTCCCGCTAAATTTAGCGGGGAAGCCGATTTTAAATTTTAGCTCCAAGACACGAATATACCCGCTAAATTTAGCGAGGAAACTGAACTCGCATATACCGTAGGTCACGTGACATCACGTGACGCCACTTTTGCCACTAAACTTCTGGGAAAATGCACAGACGGAAAGACGGACCAAATTTTGGGATTGGGGGTAGCATTAAGAAGCATTTCATGCTTTAAAAAAAAACATTATGGACGCTTAATCTATACCCCTATCTCTGCCACATCCTCTTCTTTTGCCGATAACTACGGCTCCAGCCCCATTCGTTTGCAGCTTGTAATCGCACTCCTTCACTAGGCAAGCAAAGCGCGAAGGATGGACTCACCTGAATATTAAGCTCGAGGTTCTTCCACTGGCAAAACCTTGTGTACTTTTCACTGCAGAGAAGCGAGCGAGCGGTGAGCACAGGGCCAAATCGTCGCGGCGACCTCCCAACACTCACCTTTCGATAAACTTCCTAAAAATGTCGTCCCGTAAGAGGCTGAAGATTTCTTCAATGTAAGGCTGCAAAAAGAGGAACACAAAGTCACGTCACATGCAGCGGTAAGCGTAGCGTGGGAGTTCAGGTTTTTTTTAATACCGAGGAAGAGCCACGCACTTAGAATGACAGACGAGCAAACCCCCTCCCCCTCTCAACATTCTTGCAATAGAGCGATGCAAAGGCTCATGGTCCTTATTAACAGTAACATAGTATCCAACTCGTGGTCGTGCGTCCATGCTTGCTGAAACCCCAAAAACATTTCACTATAGTCCGTTGCAACTCAAGAAAGTAAGGCGAGGGAAAGAAAGGCCGGGAAGGAGGAAACAGATGGAACGCTAAAGAGAGGAGGAGGTTCCCCCTCTCTTCTCCAGCATTCCGTCTGCTTCCTCCTCCCCGGCCTGCCTTTCCCTCGCCCTACCTTCATGAGTTGCAACGAATTATACAAGCTACGAACAACTGAAAGGATTTGGGTGCCCTACAAGTTTACTACAGGACCTTTTCCGCCATTTACAAGAAACGATCGTAAGATCCGGTTGAGGATCCTGTCACGCCCGCTCCGACATACGGGCTTCATAGAGACCACGGTCGCTAACAGGACGGGAACGGCAGGGTGCTCTCTCCGACGCCCAGACTCCAGCGTGCGCTCATCGTCTTCCGTCACACTCCGGCTGCATGTGCACGCTCAGGGCTCCCAAGACGTCCAAGCGTCATCCAAGGTGAAAAGCTCGCGCCCGAGGCGGGACAACCGAGGAACTTCCTTGCCGTTCCCGTCCCGTCGGCGACTTTAGACGCCCTCGGAACGCTCACCTGAAATAAATTAACTGGAACCTCGTTCCTCATGAGAAACTTCTGGACGTGGCCTACGGACTCGAGCGAGTAATTCTGCAACGGAAGAGAAAGACCAGGCTCGAACAAAGAAGAGCCGCGTGCGGAAACTGACGTCGGGGCCGCTCCGACTCACGTGCGTGTGCGAGAGCAGCTCCTTCATAATGTAATTGTCGTAGATCTCCCGCGCTGCCGTCCTCCTCTCCTCCGCCGTCTCCAACTTCTCGTAGCGCTTGATCTGCGGGGACGACAGACGCTGCCTTAGAACGCTGCGCGGAACGCCTAACGAAAGGGCGAACCCGTTGGCCCGCTAGAAGGTACGGTGCGTGGAACGCGTCTTTCCTCGCGCGTTTACCGCATCCAAAGAAAGTGGTCCCTCCATTTCCGCAGCGATCCTGGCGGTGCCGTAGTGGCGGCAGTTAAAGCGGCAGACGCCCCAAAAAGAAGAAACTTTACAAGATTCCTTTATTTTTTTTAGTCGACTTGAATTTGGGTGTAAGCTACGATACTCTTTTTCTTTGTTCTCTTAGGACTAATAATTGAATTGCTTGTATTAAATTTTCAAAGCCCCATTTTGTTCCGTTTTAATTAAATGCCGAAACCTCCAGTTTATGCAGAAAAGCGCCATATTGAGAGCCATAAAAAGCAATGCAGGCGGCGGTGCCCGGAACTTTCGAAATAGCAAAAAGCTCAATTCACCTCATCTGTTTAACATATAAAAAAATTAGAAAAGTACTTTCTGTTGTTGCTGAGAAATTATTTTTTAGAGATGAGCCTCTCCGACCATCTCGTAGGCGACACATGCAGGCGTTCACCAGCGAGGCGTCAACGGTCTGAGACGCTGGCGCAAGGTTGAAGTGAAAGTGGAGTGGTTGAACTTCAGTTGAAGTGGACGTTATCCTGATTTCAAGCATCCGCATCCTCTTTGCGTTACGTAATGATACTGGAGTCTTAATTTTACTCCACTTCTGCCCAGATAACTGCCAACGAACGCAAGCCTGCATCGTCTGCTTCACGAGCATAGGCGTAGACTAAGGGGGGGGGGCAACGGGGCTCGTGCCTTCGCTGGTGAGATCTGGAAGGGGCAGAGCCCTCTCCCCCCCGAGCCCGGGCCATGATCCTTACCGAGACGCTGTTTACGCGCCATGTAACAAGCTTCTAGTAGTGGCATGTAAACAAAATAACGCCCATGTTGCCTTTACTGACAAAATACATGGGAAATGGAATCCCAGCGTGCTTTCGTTAGCTTCAATCTCCAGTTCTGGCGAGATGGTAAAGTGCAACCCCCCCCCCCCGGGAACTTCTCAGCTTGCCTGCCCCCCCCCCCCCCCCAACCGGGAAAATGGAAAGTCTATGTTTCTGTTCACGAGTATGGGTATGCGTACTGCGCACTGGCATCGTCTGTCCAGATATAAAAACAATTCAGACAGGATGGCTTTTCACCAATGAAAAATGATAACAGTAACGTCGCTTTCCCATTGAACTTAAATGTATTTTGATAGAACTAAGATGTACTGAAGTTAGTTATCGCATCCACCAAGGACGCGCTGTTGAGATAGTGACGACTTCATGGAAACGATTATGTCACTCTTCTAAGTGTCATTGTGTGAAGGGCTTGTGGCAATCTTTTTGCGTGCAATATCGAAATCGAGTAAAACCGCAAAAACTGGTCGATAAATAGTATCTAAGAAACTACAGTGCAATTCACTTATAACGATACCACATATAACGATGTATTGCTCATAACGACCAGTTTCCAGAGTTTCTAGTCTAGAAATTATCAGATTCGAGTCCAGATTCAATTATAAGCGGTTATAACGATTGAAATTTCAGGTTTTCTCGTTATCGTTATAAGTAGATTGAACTTCGCAAATTCTGTTAATTGGTCCAAGCCTCCGATAGTTGTTGCCGTCAATACTGAAATCGCAACATGAGCCATAAAACTATTGATTAAAAATTTGATCAACAATTTGTTAAAGAAAACATAAACCCAAATTTCAAAATTTTTTGAAAAAATTAATTTTTCAATTTTGGGGTTTTCAGTTTTAGAAATTAACTAAAGTCAAACCTCGATGTAACAAACTTCTATGTAACAAAACCCTCGATGTAACAAGTGCATAACTTTTTCTAACCGCAAGTGTATGCACGCCATGTATTTTTGGCCTCTATGTAACGAAGTCCTGTTTGCCGATATTTCTATGTAACATTAGTCTCACGGAAAATACGAGCAATAAACTCTTCGGGTCTCAAAGGAGATTTTGGGAAGCACATACGCTGAAACGGGTCCCCGATAAAGCGCAAAGGGTGAAATTGGCCGACCTGCCGAGTGGGGTGCATAGAACGGCCACTAGAGGACACTAGAGCCGCCGCCATTTGTTCCGTCGGCTTCGTTTGCACTGCGTAGTTCGTTTCGAGGCCTAACTGAAAGCGTGCATTTCTCGTTATCCTGGGCGATGGAGCCTGAAGGCGATGAAGCCACCCTCACCAACCTCGACCTCGACGACTTTCTATACGCCATCTCAGTGGTTATGCTTCGGAGGAGCTGACCGACGAGGCGATAGGCCAGCAACGTGCATGCGAAACTCGCAAGACGGGGACGATATCAAGCCTGATGAGAAAGACACCTGCAACGTACCCAGTGACCGTGAAGTGGTGGACGCTGATCGATGTCTTGAGGCGGTTCGCAAGCACGCATCAAGACGAAGACGCGATGCAGGCCATCTGGCTATGCGAACATCGTGTGATGCAAATAATAATGCCAAGAGTGTTCCAGAAAAAGGTGACGGACTTATACCCTGTTCTCACCTCAAGAAAACAGTAAGTTTTGCGCATTGTTCATACGCCGCGCGAAATAGTTCTCGTCAGATTTGGCTGCCGGAGGCACAGGCTGATGCTTTTGGTGTTTGAAACATGTACTCCTTGATAAGATAACCTGTATCCAGTCAAACATGCTAATAAATATATCTTAAATCTCCACCTAAAGGTGAAAATTAGTAATCATCCGCAGAAGCCGGACTTTTTTCCCTATGGTTCTTGAGGTGAAAACAGGTATAGTTTCAACCGAAATAAAGACGTCCTTGGTGAGTTTTGTGCACCCGAGAAACGTTTGTGGAAACTTTCTTTAACGCTAGCCCCGAATTTCTATGTAGCGAAATTTCAATGTAACGAAGTAAATTCCGAATTTTACCAACTTCGTTACATCGAGGTTTAACTGATACACACTTACACTTAATTTCATAACCATGCGCCAAATAGTTATGTTGATATAAAATATTTTCAAAACATTGTGAGGACTTCAATGTTTGAATTTATTTTTCTCAGTTCAGCTTTTTGTTGCAAATGCAAATTTCATACAGAGGAATCTTCTGTTCAAAGGTAAACTCATTCTGATACCACAATCAAGATGTTTCTGAACTGAAATTTACTGGGGAATCGGGCTATCTACTTTATTTTGTTTTAAGTTGAAGTCCTCATTGAGAAAAAGCTACGTTTTTAAAAAATTGACATAGGACAGAAATGCATATCTCATATTTTGAGGTAATCACTTTTCCTGAAATATTTCAATTTGAGTTTTAAAAACTAGATAGCCCAAAGTCCCACATCCCCTCCCCTTTATATTCAAGTAGACAAAATGATGCTTAATAGCTTCATTTGCATATCATAAATTTCTTAACAAAGAGTGACACATCTTCTTATGCAGGTATGTAAAGTTGTCCTAGAGAGCTGAAAGTTGCACAGTACACCTTCATCTGAAGTTAAATCTCCCTCTGGAAATTTCATTCTTATCACTTGAGTAAATCAAAAAATCAACACCTAACCGACCCCTTAAAAAAAAAAAATAAAGAATAGTTTATTATGATGGTTATTACCTCACCTAATGTCCCCCGAGCCTGACACTCAGATGGTAAAGACGGCACCTATGTAACTATCAGCTCTCAGAAAAAAAAAAAAAAAAGAATCCCACTTTTTTTATAAATACTAGTGAGTTCAGAATTCGACTTGGACTTGGGTGAATTCGACGTAAGCTTGGTGCAGTATGGCCATGGTAGCTTTGTGCCATAAAGCCCTTAAAGGGGCCCTCCAACAGTATTTGAGCGTCTACTTTTTTTTTGCGGTTTCTCCACGCTAGTGGTCCCGGAAACCCAGTGGACAACGAAAGAGTTTAAAAATATTAGCGCATCATATTTTAATTTGACAACTCGGAAACACCTCCTCCGACGGTGGCGCCGCGAGGTGCCGAATGCGCGCGCATAACGGCGCTCCCTTTCACTATACGTCACATTCACTGGGTTTCGTGATTGGCGAGAGCCGTCCCAGAAA
Organism: Ixodes ricinus; assembly: GCA_037355805.1. NCBI lineage: Eukaryota > Metazoa > Arthropoda > Arachnida > Ixodida > Ixodidae > Ixodes > Ixodes ricinus. The sequence continues at coordinate 20,686 of JAZHYW010051374.1, forward strand.
TTTTGAAGCGAAATAAAGTATATCACACGTTAACCGTCATTATTTCTCTAACAAGTCGTTTTTATAGAGCTAATAAAGTTGCAAATTAAAGTTCAAAAAGGGCGAAAACAACGCCTCGTCGCTCATGCGCGCCTCCCAGCGGCGGAGTACCTCCTACTCGCCGAGGTGGCTCCGGTGGCGGAGTTGCGGGAGACGAGCCTTCCGCGGCTGTCGAAGCGGACTGAGGCAGAGACGCGTCGCGGCGCTTGCGTGGTGTGTCCTCGTACGGCGCGACGCCCAGCTCCGCACTCCTTTTTAAGAATTCGGCGCTCAAAATCCGATAAGCCCGGTAAATTCATCGATGATGGCAACCCGATTCCAAAGCTACGATGGTTGCAGCGAGGCCTAATGGCCGACCGGGCCGACGGGCTATCAACCAAACTCGCGTCCAATTGGCCAACCGCTTTGCTCCAATCGCTAAACTGTTTCATTTTACGTCATGAAGCGCAATGTTTTGCTTATTTAAAGTTGTTTTCTGCAATATTTAATTTGCTAATAACTCACAAAATATTGCGAATTTCTGTAATATTTTTTTCCTCGGTGTTCCTGCTTTCATGGAGCTCCGTTTCAGCGCGAACTTCAAACCAGTCAAAAAATTGTTGGTGGGCCCCTTTA
>JAZHYW010051375.1:0-17936 GCA_037355805.1 Ixodes ricinus
CCTGCAACAGCGTTTTGACTGATTTTTAATTTGCACCGAACCTAAGCGCACTGAACGTAGTAACTTAATGAAACTTTTCTTTTCGCAAAATTCGCTTTATTTTAAAAGTTATAGGAAAATTAGAATTACAAAAACAAGCAAAAAATAACCGCTTTCATGACGTCGTAGGTCCTGGCTTGAGTGGCCGTGAACTAGAGGAGGTATAGTGAGCTCATCGAGCGCTCACGGCTGCCGCACTCCGTGTCGACGGCTCGAGAGGGCGCCACTAAACCGTGTGTTGGATAGGCTGTATGAAGCGGGCGGCCAGGGCGACTCGCATTGCATTTGCTGCGCGATTAAAGACTATTTCGGCATAACACTTCATTGGCCACAAACGACAGCAAACACGGGGTAAAGACCAGTACAGGACGGGAGCCACTTCGCGCTGCCATACCGCCAAATGGCCTTTGTACGCTCCGGGACCTTTCTACGCTCGCCGTTCATCGGCGCCTCATCCCACTAGCCCTTTCTAATATGCGCCGCTTTTTCCGCTGCTTGGTGGCGGGTATGTCGACGGGTCATTTCTTGTTTCCGTACTTTATAAACTGCATTTGTTTCTTTTCTGATCTAAAATACTGAACAAAAACTACTTTCATACATATTTGAAACGGTTCGCGACACTTATATTTTGTATCTCGACTAAAAAAAGCTTTTAGCGGCTCTGACCAGTAGTAAGCCCAGGACCTAAGACGTCACATTTTGCGCGCTTTCGGTACCGCGGGTCGCTCTCGTCGGTGGAGGAGGTTTCCGCGTCGTCCGGTTAAAATATGACGCACTGATATTTAGTGACTCTCTCCGTGCCCGCTGGCTTGCCCGAACCCCAGGGACGTGGAAACCGCAAAGAAGGTAGACGCTTAATTATGATTGCAGGGCCCCTTTAAGGAAAACATAAACCCAAGTTTCAAAATTTTTTGAAAAAAATTAATTTTTCAATTTTGGGGTTTTCGGTTTTAGAAACATAACTATGCACCCTTACACTTAATTTCATAACCATGCGCCAAATAGTTATGTTGATATAAAATATTTTCAACACATTGTGTAAAGAGTTCAATGTTTGAATGCATTTTTGTCAGTTCCGTTTTTTGCTGCAAATTTCATTTGAAGGGAATCTTCTGTTCAAAGGTAAACTTATTCTGATACCACAATCAAGATGTTTCTGAACTGAAATTTACTGGGGAATCGGGCTATCTACTTTATTTTGTTTTTAAGTTGAAGTCCTCATTGAGAAAAGGCTACGTTTTTCAAAAAATTGACATAGGACAGATATGCATCTCATATTTTGAGGTAATCACTTTTCCTGAAATATTTAAATTTGACTTATAAAAACTAGATAGCCCAAAGTGCCATATCCTCCACTTTATATTCAAGGAGTTTTATCATAGATTTCTTAACGAAGAGTGACAAATCTTCTTATGCAGGTAAGTAAAGTTGTCCTAGAGAGCTGGAAGTTCGTACAGTACACCTTCATCTGAAGTTAAATCTCCTCTGGAAATTTCATTCCTATCACTTAAGTAATTCAGAAGGTCAACCCCTAGCCGGCGTCCCCTCTTGAAAAAAAAAAAAATGAATGGCTTAGCATGATGGTTATTACCTTACCTAATGTCCCCGAGCCTGACACTCAGATGGTAAAGACGGCACCCATGTAACTCCCAGCTCTCAAAAAAAAAAAAAAATAAATAAACACTTCCTTTAAAAATACTAGAGAGTTCAGAATTCCACTTGGACTTGGATGAATTCGACGCAAGCTTGGCGCAGTATGGCCATAGTAGCTTGGTGCCATAAAGCCCTTAAACAACAACAACAGAATTTGACGCAAGTTCTGCTGGCCTCCAGTATATTCCAGAACCTAAAATACTGCCCGTGAACAGAACCTCAGGGTGTGACGCAAAGGGGATGCGGATGCATGGAAGCTTTTGCAGCCGGCAGTTACCGCTGCACTCCTGGGTAGACACCAGGGGGCACATCGATCGCCTTTCCTAGTATAAAGCAGTGGGAGGCGCTGCTGGCCGACATTTATGTTGGAGGCCAAGCCGGCCCACAGTGCTCAGTCAAAATATATGTTTTGTTACTCATAACAATTGGCGACAAAGACATAACAAAAAAACGAAGTTGGTTTGTTTTTTTTGTGTGTTTTGTTACGGAAGTGGTGATTTAGCAGCGGCGCCATGCCGAAGTTGGGAGCGTTTGCAGGCGAGGACGGGGAGGAGTGGGAGGAATACGTCGAGGTCCTGGAACAACACTTCATCACTCACAACGTAGTGGCAGACAAACAATGTGCAGTTCTGAGCTCCTGCGGAAGGCCAACATACTCGCTGCTTCGGAGACTGCTGGCGCCTAGAAAACCAAGCAAGCTTCCACTCGACGAAAGCTCGCAGCTGCTCACGAAGCACTATTCCTCAAGACCATCCGTGAGTGTGCAGTGGTACCATTTCTATTGCCGGGCACAGAAAGAAGGCGAAGCGATGAAAGACTTCGTCGAGGAGCTGCGGAAGCTGATAGACTCTTGTGCCTTTGGACAAGAATTGGACAACAATCTCAGAGACTGGCTTGTTCATGGCATTCGAGACAATGTAATGCGAAGGCGTCTGCTTGAAGAGCCGTGTTGTCCAGATTGTCGCCAGTATGGAAGCTGCTGTCAAGGGGCAAGGCAGATGACTGGCCAGACCGGCCAGAGGGGAGCCAGCCATACACCAGGTATCAAAGTCCGACGAGACAGTCGGCGACTGTCATCGGTGTGGTGGGCGGCTGCTGTTGCACAAACCGAAGACGTTGACGTCCTGGAACCGCGGAGTGCCCGCCCATATGTGCTACAGTGACTGTCCAGGGTCAGACGGTACGCGTGGAAGTGGACGCGGGGGCAGTCTACTCGGTGACGGACGAGGCGGAGCTCGCGAGGCGTTTTCCAGGGACGGCGCTCAAGCAGTCCGACGTCGAGTTGAGAGGCTATTTCGGACACCAGTCCGCAAGTTGTCGGGAAGGCGAAAGTGAACGCCAAGTTTGGAGAAAGGCAGGCTTGGCTGCCCTTGTTTGTTGTCAGGGCAGTTCCCAAGCCCTTTGGGGAAGGAATTGGGCGAGTGCTTTCGAATGCCCCTCGGCAGCTCGCTGGACGTTCGTCGGGTTGACGGTACAGACGACTTCATAAGCAAGTTTCCCGAGTTGTTTTTGGAAGGATCTGGGTACACTGCGTGGCATCTAGGCCAAGATAGGAGTGCCAGAGGATGCTAAACTGAGGTTCCTTCCGCCAAGAGCAGTCCCGTTCGCACTGCAAGATCTGGTGGCTCAAGAGATTCAGCAGTTGGAGCATGAGGGTATCTCGAGTGCAGTATGCACATCGGAATGAGCAGCACCGTTGGTTACGGTGTTGAAGAAAGATAGAAAAATCCAATTACTAAGGGGATTTCAAGATCACTGTGAACTAGGCTGCGAACATCCGAGATGTATCCAGTGCCGCTGGTGGAGGAGATCTGGACGAAGTTGGCGGGAGGCAAGACGTTCTCATGATTGGATCTCCGGGACGCCTACCAACAGGTGGAGCTGAACGAGGCTTCAAAAACGTATGTGACCATCAACCCCCAGTGTGAGCTTTTTCAGTACAATCATCTTCCGTTTGGGGTGGTGTCGGCACCAGAGATTTCTCACACAAAATGGGAAAACCTACTACAGGGATGCCATCAGGTCATCGTTTATTTCGACAATATTTTCGTTAGGGGAGTTTCAGAAGACCATCGCCGTAACTTGGAGGAGCTGCTGCGTCGACTGTGTGTTGCCGGCTCAAGCTGCAGAAGTCCATTTTCGGGGCGTCAAGTGTGGAGTATTCGGGCTACGTCATTGACAAGGACGGGTTGCACCCTGCACACAAGAAAGTCGGGACCATTGTTCGGGCACCCCCGCAACTGATGTTCGTGAGCTGCAGAGTTATTTGGGGATGCTAAATGTTTACCGACGGTTTCTATCGAGTTTGTTCTTCAGTTTTGCATCCTTTGCATCTACTGCTCAAGAAAAAGCATTGTGGCAGTGGGGAGTGGAGCAAAGGGCAGCATTTGAGGCAAGTAAGAAGTTGCTGACATCAGCTGAAGTGTTGGTTTATTATGATGCCAAGTTGCCTTTATTGTTGCGCTGCGATGCGTCGCCATATGGCATCGGAGCAGTACTGGCACACCGAGTGGAGTCTGGAGCAGAGCGACCTGTGGCATCTGCGTCACGTCAGTTAGCAGCAGCCGAGAAGCACTATAGTCAGCTGGACAAGGAGGCTTTGGTCATGATTTTGAAAATGCTGAAGTTTCACCAGTTTGTGTGGGGTCGGCAAGTTGAAGTGTTACGGACCACAAGCCGTTGTTGGGTCTGATCGGGGAGGACTGTCGCATTCTCTGCAGAGTTCGCCTGAAGTGCTGCGATGGGCAATGACACTGAGTGGCCACAACTACAAGTTGTCCTACAGGCCAGGAGCCAGCCTGTGCAATGCTGATGCATTGAGTCGGCTGCCACTTCCGTTCACACCGTGGAGGAGGCAATAGTTCAGGATGTCTTCATGTTGGTGAGAGCCTATCCAGATGTCCCGTCGGCAGCAGTCGTGGTGGCAACTGGCTGAGATCTGGTGCCGACTCCACTGCATGACGCCTTGTGGTCTGGTGGTCACCCGCCACCTGGAGCTGAATGGCGACCCTTGGGAACTGTTTGGAAGGCTTCTCTGTAATGGGGGCTGTGTACTGTAGGGAAGTCGTGTGGTTGTGCCAGCGTCACTGCGGATGACAGATTTGGATGTGCTGCACAAGAGCCACCCGGGGTTGAGAAAATGAAGCTGGTGGGCCGAAGTCATGTATGGTGGCCAGGCATTGATGAGGACATTGTGACCAGGGTGGGAACTTGTGCAGTCTGCCAGGTACATCGCAAGGCAGCCCAAGGGCCGTGCAGCAAACTCCGTGGCCGTTTCCTGATCGGCCTGGTACTGGCGGATGCTTACTCTAAATGGGTGGAGGTGGTCCGTGTGCCGTCCCCTTCGGCAGAGGCTGCAGTTTCGTGTCTGCAGCCGATTTTTGCAGTCTATGGACCGCCAGATGTGGTTGTGAGCGACAACAGTCCTGCATTCGCAAGCTTTCTGTACAATTTCTGGCTCGTTACAGAGTGCGGCAAGTTCTGGTTCCTTCATATCATCCAGCATCCAATGGTACCGCCGAGAGGGTGATCCAGACGGTAAAGGAAAAGCTGAAGAAGATTCAACCAGGAGATTTTGATGGTCGGATTGCTAGAGTGCTGTTTGCATATGCTCTCCGGCAAAACTGCTCGTGGGTCAACGCCTGAAAACTGTATTGAACCTGTTGCAGCCAGATCTTCGGAGCAAGGTCCAGTTTCGTCAGCTGCAGCAGAAGGTGCTCAGCGACCGGTCAGCCAGGAGGGAACCAGTGCCACAACCAGGGGATCCTGTTTGGGCAAGAACTTTTGGCCAGGTCCCTGTTGGGTGCCTGCAGTTGTTAGCCGGGCTACCAGTGCATCGTCGACGGACGGTGCGGCGGCCAGATGGTACAGTGTGGCACTGCTATGGAGACCATTTGCGGCATCGGGTCAACGAGGCAGTAGTTCAGCCCACAACAGAGGCTGAGGTCATGAAGCCGCAGCTAACACAGGTGCCGGTGCGACATCTGGAAGAGGCGGATGAGGCGGCTCTTGGATGCCCAACGTGCAGGAGGGGTGGCATCACTCAGGGGTTGTCAACAGTGGCGTCCGACAGCCATGCAGACAGCGTTCCTCCCGGCATCCCTATGCTGCCACAATTTCCGGTACTCCGAAGATCGAACAGAGTGCGAAAAGCCATGCAGCGGTTTTCTCCTCGACATCAGAACTTTGGGGGGAAAGCACGTTGCAGCCGGCAGTTACCGCTGCGCGCTCGGTGGACGCCAGGGGGCACATCGATCGCCCCTTCCTACATAAAGCAGCGCAAGGTGCTGCTGGCCACTGACATTTAGGCTGCGGGCCAGCCGGCCCACACGTTCAGTCAATGAACGTGTTTTGTTATTCATAACAGAAGTCAGGATAATGTCCACTTCCAACCGAATAAAACATGTTTTCAGGAGAGGGTCGAAGACCTTGCGCCGGCGTCTCAGACCGTTCGACGCCTCGCTGGCGAACACCGGCGTGCGTCGCCTACGAGGCAGGCACCTGGAGGCATGGTCGGAGAGGCTCATCTTTCAAAAATAATTGCTCCGCAACAAAAAAAAAAGTACTTTTCTAAATTTTTGATATGTTGTACAGATGAGGTGAATTGTAACTCCTGACTATTTCGAAAGTTCCGGGCACTGCAGCCAACATTGCTTTTTAAGGCTCTCAATATGGCCATTGCTACATAAAGTGGAGATTTTGGCATTTAACCCTTTAAAGGGCCCTGCAGTCATACTTAGCGCCTACCTTTTTGCGGTTTCCACGTCTCCTTGGGGTTCGGTGCAAGCCAGCGGGCACGGAGAGAGTCACTAAATATCAGTGCGTCATATTTTAACCGGACGACGCTGAAACCACCTCCACCGACGAGAGCGACCCGCGGTGCCGGCAAGCGCAAAAATGTGACGTCTTAGGTCCTGGGCCTACTACTGGTCAGAGCCGCTTAAAAGCTCTGTGTTAGTCGAGATGCAAAAATATAAGTGTCGCGAACCGTTTCAAGTATGTGCGAAAGTAGTTTTTGTTCAGTATTTTATATCAGAAAAAGAACAAATGCAGTTTATAAGCACGGAAACAAGAAATGGACCCGTCAACATACCCACGCCACCAAGCAGCGGAAAAAGCGGGCGCATATTAAGAAAGGGGCTAGTGGGACAGAGGCGCCAATGAACGGCGCAGCGTAGAAAGGTCGCCGGAGCGTGAGAAAGGCCACATTTCGCGGTATGTTGCATGACGACGAAGTGGCCTCTCTGGCAACTGCACTGGCTTTACCCCGTGGCTTGCTGTCGGTTGTGGCCAATGAAGTGTTATGCCGAAGACGCGTCATTTTAACAGCGATACAGCAAGGTAGCACATGCGAGCGCTTCCGCCCCTGGCCGCTCTCGCTTCATACAGCTCATCCAACACGGTTTCAGTGGCGCCCTCTGGGCCGGCTGGCACGAAGTGCGCCAGCCGCGAGCGCTCGGTGGGCCGCTATGCCTCCTCTGGGGTTCACGGCCACTCAAGCTAGGACCTACGACGTCATGTAAGCCGGTTGTTTTTTGCTTTTTTTTGTAATTCTAATTTTCTCCTATAACTTTTAAAAATAAAGCGAAATTTTGCGAAAAGAAAAGCCTCATTAAGTTACTACGTTCAGTAGCGTTGGAGGTTCGGTGCAAATTAAAAATCAGTCAAAAACGCTATTGCAGGACCCCTTTAGTGCCACATTTTTTTTTTTCCTGGATAAATCCCAAAGTGCCATTTTATATTTTTTTATTTTGAGTTGTTACTTTTTAGTGTTACACAGCAAAATTTGGAAAAGTTTCATGTACACAAAAGTCAGCGGAGGTTGAAAAAAATGTTTGCCAAGCTAATACGAGTGCTGCCATCTATGATCAGCGCCGCAATACCACTCGGACGAGTTTAATTGAGGGGAGCCGAGCTTCACTGGGCGAGGCTGGGCTGTCGACACGTGCATTTTTTAGCCAGAAACTGGCGACGAGCTCGGCTACGTTCAGAGGCACATACAAGGGGTTAATTAAAGCGGAACGAACCAAGGCTTTGAAAATTTAGCACAAGCAATTCAATTACTGAGTCCTAAGAAAACAAAGGGAAAAGAGTGCTTGGCCTACACTCCAAGTCCGAGTTGACTAAAAAAAATAAAGAAATCTCATTATCTTTTTTTTGGACCTCCTATTTGGACTAAAAATGGCATCTTTCAATACTTTTATTTTAATGTATGATAGGGCATATTATTAGTAATTAGGTGCCCACCTAGATTTGTGTGATAAGCAACCATTTTCTTTTAATGCGAATAGCATTCTTTGGATACTTCACGCACTTTTCGTCTATGTCCATCTATCTGGCTATCTAACCTCTTACGCCGCGGGTCGATAAATAAATAAAAAAAGACCGGCGCCGGCTGGGATTCGAACCGTTGACCCTTTGATCAGCAGGCAGACGGCGCTAACCACAGAGCTATCTGAAGGCAATCATTCAACGCACTCTAAGCACTTGTTTATATCTTTCCATAGGACGCTTTAAGCGCTGTCACAGCTACCGCGTGCGCAGGTTTTGCCAGGCTCATTCCGCTCTCGTGAGAGCTGAGCACGACGCCACATCACCCTCTCCCGAGCGCGCTGGAGAGGGTGATGTGGCGGCCGTGCTCCCTCACGGAGCGGAATGAGCCCTCGTGCATGGAACGCGTGCACCGAACAGCTGCTATGCGCATGAAGCGCGATCCTACAGTAAAGATATAAACAACCGTTTAAATATCGTTGCGTTGAGACTAACTGAGACGCCAGAAAGTCTGAGTCGGTACCAGTTTGAGGTGTTTGTGCGTATGGCGCGTGCTTTGCCTCGCCTTCCTAAGTGAGCACAAACGCACGTGCTGGGCTGCGGAGATCGTGCGCAGGGGCTGTGAAAGTGTCAACAAATTTAGAATCGCCTCAGAGTGGGCTGGCGTATCTAGAGTGTGTCGGCCACCTGACCGAACGCGCATAACTCCGCACCGTTTGATGCCATTCGCATTAACGTAGATAATCATTCCCAAGGATGGGTTCTGCTGATTTTTTACAATGACTTTCCTAAATACATAGGTACTATGCACATTCCATAAATTTAGAGCATATCAGCAAAAATAAAATTTATTTTTTCACAAAAAAAATTATTTTTTTGGTGTTCAGAGTATTTTTTATTTAAATTAAGTTTTTCTATACATATCCCAGACATGAAAAAATTGCTGCGTCTCCTTTGGCATGGCAGTTTGTTTCCCAGAACGTCTCGTCTGGCATGACCCGGCTGTGTCTTCCAGAACGTATTCGTTAGACCACATATATTCCAAACATATCCTTACAATTTATGGTAAAAAAATAAAAATTGTTTTTTGACATTACTACTTTTGGATAGCAGAAACATTGATCGGTGCATAGGTTTACTATGCCCAGTGGCGTCACGAGGGTCCAGCGGCACCGGGCGTGTGCTCCGCAGCGACACCCCCCCCCCCGCCCCCGCTGTCGCATAGCCCGCAGCTGACCCACCCCCCCCCGCTCTCGTGGCCCGCCGCGACACCCCTGAGCGCTGCACCGGTCCACCCCCCCGCCCCCCTTGTGGCGCCGCCTGCGCGTGCCGCATAAATTTTGCGTAAAACTAGGGCGAAGCTGAAGGAACGTCCATCCACGGGCTCCCGCTGCACGATGATGCCGGGTGCTCAAGAAGCGAATGCCCGTGGCTCGGAGTCCGCTTAGGCAAACGGCCGGCCCCCGCGCCGCCATCTCCGGGACACATGTGCGGAGTTGCGTGCGATTGTTTCTAGCGCTTCGCCGAGTCCCGCGAAAGAGTCGCGTGAACTGCTCGGTGCCACAGAGCAGGCGAGCTCGGCCGCTGTCCAGAGCGATGAGCGAAATTGTGAATCACACCTTCCAGAGCGGTGTCTATCGCAATTTCAATCAGACAGGAGTGTGTCACACTGAAGCGAGGCAAACTGAGCAAATGAGCAAGACAGCAGATAAGAAAGGACGCAGCTTGCGCACTGCCCAATGTTATCTGTGCGACGTTCACTCCCATGACCAAGTTTTCGTGACAATGACTTCTCAACTTTGCACCCCCTTCCAAGCGCGGAGGAAGACGTAATTCCTACGTGAAAATACTGCCTGTTTACAAAAGCAGGGGCACAGTTACACTTGGGAAAGAACTGTAGTATGCATCTTGTGACAAAGATTTTGTACCAAGCAACGTCTGGCTTCAAGGCATCTACGATTCCACACTATGCGCAAAGAAACAGTTGACAGAGATGTGGCTACGAGGAGTTGTCACAGGAAGGTTCCAATGTCTGCTGGCCCATAAATACACTTCCATTGTGTAAACCGTAAAAATACAGTCCCCCCCCCTAAAAAAAAAAAAATAGAAAACAAAAATTTTAAAAATGACATTTCAAAACCTAATGGAAGGTCAATATTTAACCGGACGATATGTTATGTGAAAACCCGGCATGTTATGAAAGCCTCAGTCCAGTGTTTACCGTCTCTTTTCCCATCCCCCTCCCCAAAGACTTCGGTGGGAGTTGACTGAATATCCAATTGCTTGGAAAGCAGAAAACAGTCATCAATCTTCTTTGCAACCCCAGACAGCTGGTAAGAGCGGGCGAAACAATGAGTGCTTTGTCTGACTGCTGACTGGGGGATTGGGGAACCATACGCCCTTAAGACAAAGAGACTCGGTTTGTTACCTTCCTGTACAAATAACAGAGATCCCCCACGGCTACAAAGGCAGGAATACAGTTGCAGAAACCACCGAGGTTCCCCGCCCTCTCGACTCTTTTCTAGTTGGGTTCAGACCTTCTGCCATTACCTTACACACTGATGACATCTACTTCCAAAAAAATTTGCTACTGTCTATTGTTGTTCGAAAAAAAAAAAAAAAAAAGTCTAGTTGATATTTAACATGTTGAAATAATTGTGAAAGGGAAAAAAAAAATACATGATAATTGTAAAAATTTAGGGCACTTTAAACGAAAAAAAAATGGCAGGTGTTTTTTTTTATGTTTGCTTGTTGGTTTTATTTTGTGCACGGAAGGAAACCAATTTAGGAGGTCATGTACTTAATTTACTTTAATACAGACGAGTCAACTTAACACTCTGAATGGACAAACCCCAATATATATATATACTTTAAAAATAAAAACCTATGGACAAGAAGTTCAGAAGGCGTGCGCTTAAATCTCGTGCAGCAGCGAGGCCAAGAGCCTTTTCTGTCAGCGGATACGACCAGTTCGCAGCATTGCAAAGAATTTGCTGTGGCCTCAGAACCAACCAGAAAAATAATAGCCCTCATGCAAGGGGCCAGAAATCTACTTTCAAACCAATGTTTTAGAGGCTAGTTTTAGTCAACAAAACTTCGAAATATAACTGTATAAAAAGATTGCAAAAATGAACAATTTCTAGTAGTACTTTCTGGAATTTCCCAAGGTCAATGTGAGCACAGAAATACATCTGCGAGGAAAATGTTGCTTCACTGCTAAGTGCAGATTTCTAGAGGCTGTCCTGCGGTGTACGGGTAAGGGAAGTTGCGCGGCATAGCCGAACCAACAGTCGAAATGGCAAAGTAAAGCGAACAGCTACTTCTACAACTAGGCATGTACGAATGGTGGATTTTGAGTTTGAATAACAAATAGTTTCTCCAAGCCTTTGACTACCCGTGCACCAGCAAGTGGAAATCCAGCCGAACTCGTGATGGTTGTTCCCAAGCTTCCACTTGTTCATTTCTAAGCCAAGTTAATTTCAATCTATCGTAAAATACCAGGCAGACCCACTTGAAGTTTCGAGATAATCATGAAAACCATGAGGGATGGCGCTTGTCCGGGTCATCAATTCTACATATAAATGTACAGTGCATATTTTCTCAGATCTTACAAATTTGGGTATGGGCACTTAATGTGGAATGGACAGATGTGCGGTATTCCACGGTAACTATATTAATGGACTAGCCTCAGAAAGTTCAATGCCTACATTGAGATGGCGAGTGAATAGTGCATTTGACATGAGGTAAACCTAGAGTTATGTCCAGCTTATAAGCAAATGTCCTTTAAATTTCAAATTTGAGGAAAACGAAAGGACAATCATAAATTATGAATGCAGGTTGTGAGTCATCTCTGCCTAGTATATATTGCATGCAAATGGCCAGTCTAATTTTGAAACTTTTAGCATAGAAAATACTAAACATTCACAAAGTATCCATTTCTTCTTAAAGGGGCCCCTGAAAGAAAAAAAGTTTTTCCAAAACAATCTAATTGGGACACGCGTGTCAAAAAATAAACTTTACGCGAAAAAACTCTTTTTAGAGCAATATTGATTACGCCAGACGCAATTTAGTCGGTAGTCACCTCTTTTCCACTTTTTCTCTCTCTCGGCATTTAGGGCGCATGGAGAAGAGGTACTCCCCGCCTCTTCGTGAGTGGATCGACTTGGCTGCTTGGCTGGCTTGGCTGCGCCACGTACGAGAGCCACTGCTACTTCCTGTGCGCGCCAGGCGCCGTCGTACCGCGATCGTACAGCCGATTCCCACATGACGGACTGAATCGCGATTTTCGTCCGCATACCGTGTAGCAAGTGACCAGCCACGTCACTGATTCCTGCAATTCGCGCCTCGTCCGCGGACGCGTGGACTGATAAAGTCAAGCGCCTTTTTCACTTGCGATTTTTTGGCGGGAGATTGACTTGAAAAGGCGTTTAGTCTGGCAACACACATTGTTTTCTTGTTTTTGTTTCTGAGCGATGAAAACAAAGGTGGCATTGTTGTGTTTTGTGCGTTCGCTGGTTCATTTTGTCGGGCGCTTCTTCGTTCCACGTGTGAAAGGAACTGCAGAAACTTTGTCTGGCTGACGGCGCAGGTTCCTGTACTCCTCCGGGTCCGCGTCAAAAGCTTCCGTCAAAAACTCGTCTAGCACGCCGCGATGATTCTTGCACGTCCAATCAGGATTTCACCGAGCAAGACCTCTCTTGTGGCTCTGGTGAACTTGAGTGTTTTGCACGAGCGCGGAGTGCTGAAGGCATCTCCAAGCGCCCCTTCAGCGAGCCCAGAACTTCAGCTACGCTTCTACGCGGAACCCTTCTCGAGGAGGACCATGCCTGTGTCACTCTCATGCTTTGGGTTAGTAAAGCTAGTGGCGCCCAGCGCGTAAGCTTATCACGGTGTTTTGTCTCGATCTGTACGGTAACTGTGGCGTACGATTCATTATCGCGGTAGCGAACATCGATTTCTCTCTTGGACAACGGTGCTACGGCGCGATGTTGGAGTTCCGCGGCACTGTGAGGTGGCGACCAGGTTCAGTCCGTCCTCGCTGTCGTCTGCTCGTCGTCTCCCTCGCGTGGATGCGCTTGGGAGACAGACGAACCGCGGACATGTCCACGTTATCAATCCGTCCGCGGATCAGTCCGTCATGTGAATCGGCCATGACTAGCTAACAGAAGCAACAAGCGCTCTTCAGGAGGTCTTCACATATAACGCGCGGATAAAACTACAAAACCACCTGAGGATGCGAGACGCGTTGCAGACGGCGACCATGACAGAAAAACAAAATGGCGGAAGCTTTTGTTTGTTGTTTTATTCAAACGGAAGTAACGATTTTGTAAAACGTTTGTGAACAATTACGACGTTCATTCGGTGGATTGTTTCTTAAACCTACAAAAATATGTAATTCAAAAGGCGATTTCAGAGATCACGAAGATTCTATAACCAACATCAAAGCTGTCACTCATTCTATTGGCCAATGAGAAGCTGATTTGAATGACCATCGTTACCAATGAGAAGCTGAGCTGAATGACCTGGAATTTGGGCGTAAAATTTCAACTAAATCTTTACGCCGTCAATATTGCTCTAAAAAATTTTTTTTCGCGTAAAATTTATTTTTTGACACGCGTGTCCCAGCCAGATTGTTTAAAAACACTTTTTCTCTTTCCAAGGGCCCTTTAAGGGGTAACTGCAAAGAAAAAAAAGTGTTTACACAAACAGCCTAATTGTAATAAGCGTGTCACAAAACAAATCTTCCCGAAAAAACAAATTTTTTCATAGCAATATTGACCGCACAAAGCCTAGGACGTAATTTAGTCGGAGTCACAACTTCTCCACATTTGAAACTCCCGCTCTTTCGACGAGCGCGGAGTGGCTGTGATATACGTCACTGCGTGACGTATAGCAGCCACTTTATGACGTATAATACCAACTTTGTGGCGCGCGATTTAAAACGGACGAAATAGCCGCAAACTCAAATCAGTCTCGTGCAGCAAATATTGCTGTAGAAAATGTTGTGTTTGGTGGAAAAATTGTTTTGTGACATGCTTGTCCCAATTAGGCTGTTTAAAAATACACTTTTTTTTCTTTGCAGTTACCCTTTAAATATACCTCACAAAGTATCCGCTTCTTCTTAAATACACCAGGCGCGCACCGTCGCCTTGAAAGCACGCGTCCACTCCCGCGCACGCGACTGCAATGTTACAGCCTCAAAGTGTCCTAGATCCCGGTGAGCTAGCCCCATAAAGCGTGCCTCTTCCCCGAGCACCGGTGCACTGCGGAGAAGCACCAGCCAGGGTGCACCGGCATTCCGTGACAAGCGCGTTGGCTAACCCACTGTGATCGACGCTTCGAAAAGTATTAATATTGCAGTTCATCTCAAAGCGAATATCAGAGAGTATATTATTTGAACAACTATTTGAAAATTATAATGCTTGCAGAACCCCATACAACAATGCCATTCTCGCCCCTAACAGGTGTGAGAGACCCTCACCTCCTCGTAGAAACTTAGCTGCGGCACCTGCTCGCCGCAGACGTTGTCGCAGAAATCCTTGAATAACAGGTAGCCTGGAAACAGAGGGGTCGTGATGAGCGTTCAGAGTCCCGCTACTAAAGCGAGCGTGAAGTCGTAAAAAGCGTATGTGCAGGACTCGAGCGTGACAAGAATGAAATAGAATCTTATTTCCAAATTCCCCAGATACCTTTTGATCGTTGAAGGCACATTAACTAATCGTTGCATGATACACTGACGCAAAAGCCTAGATCGAGAGAGATTAATAATGTTTTGCGAGGAGCCAAACTATTTTCCGCCACAGTTCTTGAGGTGAAAACAAGGATAGAGGCAGCCTGAAACCCACATATTATTAAGCAAAAACAAAGCAAAGGGAACATTGTTCAGAATTCTTATTTTCTATGGAACACCACCAAATTATTAACTGCACCTGGTAAAACAATACCTGACCATTATCTCCCACGCTTGTGCAGGACACTCAGTCCGCACCAGCCGATTCACACCAACAAAGCCAGTAACGCAAAGGCCTTTTTCGAGCACAAAGTTTTACGCGCGAAGGGCAGAAGCCCCAACAAGATCGGGCCGACATTTCCGTCGAGTACCACAACAGGAACCCCCACGGATCTTGCCTTAAAAACAAACGACCAAATAAGAAAGGACCCAAGCTCAGATAGGCCACGTGTTCCACACAGGGCCAACAGGGAGCCGATTCAGAGGGGCCAGGTCGAGTCCCACGCCTCACCTAACTTCTGGTTGAAGATCTTGTCAAACGTGACCTCTCCCATCTTCTCCAGGTGTTTGTGCATCACGCTCCGCACACTGAAACGAGACAAAGGAAAGGACACCTGATGCAAACTCCGGCAGAAAGGTCACCACGCTGATCCAACCTCGCTCCAACGCAAGAAGAGGTTTCGAGCTGAATGGCACCCCCAAAAAGACGGCAAATATGCTACTGCAAGGTCAACTGACCTTACGGCCCATATTCTGATACGATGCGACGCTGTCACGCTCGAATCCTGGCAAGGGTCCGACGTTCTCCCGCCGATGCATCTACACGAAACGGGCGACGTCCGAGCTAACGCTTGCTGTCTCGAGTTGGGCAATACTCGTAGCCATGGCACAGAGTGTCTGGTTCTTGTCGGGATCAAATAGTTTGGTCCTGATGACAACTCAAATGGCACGGTTCTGAAGTTCAGTTAACAACTCCCTTTAAACGCATCTCAGCAACTCGTCAGACGCATTAGCAACTGAAAAATAAACGAACAGACACATTCTTCGATTTTGTGTCAAAAACGACATCTTTCAGCGTTTTTGTTTTGTTTTCTTAGTGTAAATTTTGGGAGTTTATGCTCCAAAAAAGCTTCCGGAATTTTCTAGTGAAGAACTGAGGATTAATTTAAACCACCCGAGGGCCTTTTGGCCGTGCATTCGCCGTGAATATTAAGCTTTGTTGGCTCGCTCTGTTCAGTTAACTTCATAAATTTATATGCCGGGCACCGAATCCAACCCCTGGCTCAACACCCCACCAATTTTTGTTTATCAATTTCTATAAAAATGTTGTATGATCACTGTTGCAATGCACGAAAAGAAAATTTGAAAAGATCCAGCACCTTGCAGAACAGACATAGTGCGTACAGAGCCTCCTCAAACTACGCTTCTGCAAAAAAAACGACGGCACACAATGTTCCCTTTAATTACCATCTCTATGATTCTAACCACAAATTCCAACTCCCTGTTGAATTTTTACATATATTATATGATCATGTCTCCACGTCGTGGACAATAAAATTTTTCCTTGTTGGCGATTTCAACCTTCCCGATATCCACTGGACTAAATGGTCATCTGGCTCATGTGAAAACAAATTATTTTCGATACTATGATTCACGTATGACCTTCTATAGGTCGTCAGCTGAAGTCATGCGTGAGCACGGGTCAAGTGCTTCTATTTTAGACCTCGCTTTTATTAGTCAAAGTTATTACCGAATTTTCAGTTTCAGTTGACCACAAACTTCTTGACCACAAGCTCATATACTTTTCGTTGTTATTTAATGAATCAATCAACCAACAAGAGAAATAAAGTAAAAATTGCTCAAAGATTTTTATCAATCTAACGATCAGTGCATCACCAATTATTCTGAAAATGAACTGGACAGTTTTCAGGACTCTGACGTTAATGTCCTCTGGCATAAATTCAACATAGCGTGCAGTTACTGCTTAATGTGTTCCTTCCCAATGTATGTAAGCACGTTGAAAAAAAATTCACGACTAATAGATTGATCCTTGACGTGAAGCGTAGAATTAAGCATTTGAAGAAAGGGAGGGTCAGAACCGATTCGTCTTCCAGAATTACAGAGTGAATTGAGGACGCATGTTGCTATTTTTCTACTATGCTTCCTAATTTTAAAAACAATGACCCTCAGAAATTTTGGAGGTACCTTGGTAATACAAGAAAGTCAGTCGATCAGATTAAAGTAAATAACAGAGTACCTTGGTAATACAAGAAAGTCAGTCGATCAGATTAAAGTAAATAACGTTTTGACTTCCGATCATGATGAAATTGCTCAGCACTTCAATGCATACCTTCAGTCTGTTTTTTTCTTACCCTGATCATCCTGAGTACAATGATGACTCTCCTTTTCCAAATGCTGACTTTATATGCTATCAAGGCGTTCATTCAATGTTGCTAAACCTATATAAGTAAAAGCTTTGTGCGGTCCAGACCGCATAAATGCCTACTTGCGCCTCGTTACGCCGAAATTTTGGCGAAATTCTTGACTGTGATCTTCCTTTTTTTTTTTTTTTCTTCTGGTGTATTACCCAATGACTAGCACACGTGTTGGACCTGTTTTTAAGAAAGTGGGCACCTTATGATTGAGCAATTACTGAGCCATCTCGCTAGTGTGTATGTGTTGCAAGCTGCATGAGCATATTATTGGTAATGCCATTACAGAATATTTATGCGCAAACAACATACTGACAGGGTTTAAAACACGGATTCAGAAAAGGCTTTTCAACCACCACCCAATTACTAGTATCTAGTGTTCATGAATTTGCAAGAGTACTAGACAAAACCAGCCAGTTCTATGTTTTTATCTTGTTTTATTTCCCCAGTAAAGCACCTGACCGAGTTCCCCATAGAAAACTAATTTCAAAACTACATGGTATTGGGCTTCCCCCGAAATCATAAAGTGGGTTTGTTGCTACTTACAACATCGCAAGCAGTTTGAAAGAGTAGGGGGTTGTTGTTTGGAGATGTTAAATGTAACATCAGGGAAGCCCTAAAGAAGCGTCTTGGGACCACTAGTCTTTTTAATTTATGCAAATGACATCGTGGATGTCATAGACCCATCTGTGAGCATTAGGTTGATTTGTGGACGATTGTGTCTTATTTAAAAATATAACTTCAATTTCTGATCAAAATTTGCTAGAATCAACTCTCTGTACAATTCAAAACTGGTGTGACAAATGGTACAT
>JAZHYW010051377.1:0-27271 GCA_037355805.1 Ixodes ricinus
AGTCTTGTACACGTTACTAAAAAAAAGTAATCGATTACAATTACTATTACTCTTGGCTAAAAAGTATTCGATTAGATTACTTGATTACTCGACAGCAAAAGTAATTGGACATTACTTTAAGAAGTAACCGTTACTTTTCCGATTACTTTATTGCGTGAAGACTTAAATCTTTAGCGCTCATAACAATGAACTACTTCCAACCTAGATTTCACATTTTCACAAGTATTGAAGAAGAAAAAACGGGTTCCCTCTTCGTGGTCGTTGCACCTTCACAGTGCGGACACAAGCATAGAATTCGTTTGAAGAAGTTTAATGATTTGGGCGTTCGCCAGTTTGGGGGAGGGGGGGGGGAGCGGAGAAAAATAGTAACGGTTACAAGTAATTTTTATTACTTCAAAAAGTAATCAGATTACTCTTGTGATTACTGCTTAATAAAAGTAATCAACTGATTACAAAATTACTCCAAAAAGTAATTGATTACAAGTAATTTGATTACTTGTAATGCGTACGGTACAAGTCTGCCTACATCACTGCGGTCTGTTCATTGGTTTATTTACACGAGTGTTTCGCCCGAAGAACGCTCGAGAGCACCATAAGAGGGTCCTCTCTTTCAATCTGATACCCGAGCTGACAGCCATGAAACCACGAAGAATTCTCGATTTATTCGACGTCGTAGGCAACTAGGGTCGCGTCGACGTTGGACTCGTTGCAGGCGGCGCACTCGTACATGTAGTCGTACCGCCGAACTCGCTGGCTCTGCAGGTCCGGCCTGCCGGTCACTCCGCCGTCGGTGGCGGTGGCCAGCAGCAGGCAGCAGAGGAACAGCAGCGTCGTCGCAGAGAGATTGCCCAACTTCGTGAACAACATGCCGCTGCAAGGTCACGCCCACAACAAGTGTGGGCGCGTGGGCAGAAAACAGCGTTTGCGCAAGCGCAGCGCGGACAGCAGCGCGCTACCGTGGTGCCATGACGTCAGAGGGTTGGGTTGGTGCGCACAGGGAAACAAACAGAGGGACAACATGGCCCGTCCACACTCAGCCGGACAGCCACGTCTGTCGTCTGCTTCGAGCGCAAAAGTGGCGGTGACGTCAGAACGATGCCGAGCTCTGATTGGCTTTGATTGAAAAAAACATATCAACCAATGAGAGCTCAGCGTCGTTCTGACGTCACCACCACTCATGCGCAAGAAGCATGACGACTTGCTCCCTGCATAGATTAAAGTGAACAATTTTGATCACTCCCTTCTGCATGATTCTTCGCCTGCATCAACGTGCTGAGTGTCAACTCATCACTGCAATGACGCTCCTTCCCGTTGACTACGCACAGTTTTAAGAACGAGCGCTCTACGTTTGCGCTAGACACGGGAAGTCCAAAATGTCCAAATTAAGAGGCTTGGGAGAGCAGTGGCGTCACAAGGGGGGGGGGAGGGTGGTGTCGCGGCGGCGGCAGAGCAGTGGCGTCACAAGGGGAGGGGGGGGGGGACGGTCGCGGCGGGCTACCGCCCCGGGTGCCGCTGACCCTCGTGACGCCACTGTGGGAGAGTACTGGCCAGTCTGGTGAATCCAGCTTCCGGACACGCTTCGACCGGTCCCAAACAATACGAAAGACACTTCAAACCACCCAACTAGGGTCCCCCAAGAAAGAGGCCAACCTTCAACGGGGCACTCTACAAAGGACACGATGAGGACACACTTTTGGGGACATAAACTAAAGGTCAAAGTAACCGACAGAAACAAAAAAATTTCGATTATTAAGAGACCGTGGGAGGCCTAAAGCGACGACTGTAAAAAGAGAAAGAAAGAATGAGTCTGACGAAAATCTACTTAGGACTTTTTCCGCGAAAAAACAAAACATAAAACGCCGCTTGTACGAAAACATCCCAAAACCGGTATTTTTCGATTTTAATCGATTTTTTTTTTCGATGCCGGTGGATGTTTATTGGGGTTTTTCACTTAAAACCGTATAATAGACGGCCTATCCATAATTGGTTTGGAAGAGCTCTAAATTTCCGATTTATTTAACTTCTCAAACATGCATGTTGAAGTCTTAGAACAACAATTTTCGGTGCTTGTGGGCTGGACAAAAACAAAGTACACAGGGGCGCGTGGCGGAACTAGAGAGTTCTAGTAAATCGTTCGATACTTCCGTTAACAATACCGAATAACGTATAAGGTTCATGCGCAAAGGCGGTGGCGGGGTATACCGGGTCTCGTTATCGCAATCGCCGGAACGATCTACTAAAACTCTGATGATTGCGCACGCAGACCGTGAAAAAAGTGGCCATCCATTAGGTATATATATCTGCAATGTCGAGTAGAGTATATATAGGTAGTTCTATATTCAACAAAAAGTCGCCAATGAGCGAGGGTGATGCTTATTTCCAAATTGAATCGACCGGCAGCTTGTCAAGAACAAACCTCAAACTCCAAGCATACATGTGCCGAAAAGCTTCACCTGAGTACGCGCTATTTAAGCCAGATTAGAGCAGAGTACGATGGTGCGTATAGATGAGAGTGAAATATTTTGATCAGTTTTTTCTGCATGATTATTCGCCTGCATCACGGTGCTGAGTGCAAACAATGTTGGTCAGGAAAATAAGCGTTGTGATTGTAGTTCAGTGTCTCTATAAAAGGTAGACTGAAAGGGGTTGTCCTAAAACTTCCGTGAAATTTTCAAAAAATGTCTCTTTTAGCTCAGTTGCTTCGTCGTACATGCATATTGTGAAATGTGTTTCTTAAACTAGCTAGGTTACACGATATATATATATATATGGCGAGATGACGACGTTTCATGATTTTATGCACTGTAATTAATTCGTAAGTTCAAGAGCACAACTATAGGGTTCTACTTTTAATATTGGGGCGCAGTTGTACCAATCACGGACAATTTTAGGCGACCTACCAGATTGATAACATTTCGATTCGCGCACAATATATGCGACTGAAGTAAACAAATACACGTTGAATCGTATAATCACGACGTTTTGTATATATATGTTATTCTATAGCTTTTATTTTACTCTTTCGTCGAAGTTAAATACCGCAATTTCTTATTTTTGATCACATTAATTGAAGAGCGTGTTGGTAACAATGACTGGCAACAGAAAGAATAAAACAAACTCCGGACAAAGGTTCGTTGTCCCTTGTCCGGAGTTTGTTTTATTCTTTCTGTTGCCAGTCATTCTTATTTTTGGTACCTGAAAATAAAAGAAGGATTGTATGGAAGATAAAAAGCATTATATAGCTACTCGTTTCACGATTGAAACAGTTTGCCAAAACAACGCGGAAAATATATTCTAAATTTAGTGGTTTGAACCGGTTCGAACCGTTATGTTTGCTCCCGGAACTGAACCGGAACTGAACCGAAAGCTGTGAACCCGAATCCGAACCGAGCCGCTAAAACTTTCGGTTCGACATCCTGGGATGGGGTGTAAAATTATAGTTGATGTGTGGCGATACCAGCGCACACCGGGGATTCGATATGCTTATGTACAGATGAAAACAGAGCCACCGGCATATGATGTATACACTGAACATATACAGGACATTTGAAAGAAACTTGAACCGTTCTTTTCTCACTGCAAAAATACTCCACGCATCGTAGTAGACCGTTTCCGCAGCCCGCTAAGCACCCGGATAGCGCTCCGTAATCCGCCACAAGACCTTGAACTATGCAGACAAGGCTGGCGGCGTGCACGCGCAGCTGCGGCGTTTATTTACGGATACCGTAGCGGAGGAGAAAAACGATCTACTACAACTCCCTACTGTCTCCGCCCGAATGTTGCGAGCTAGCGGGGTGATGCGAAAGTTGCAGGGACCGTTATCTCTAAAATGTTCGAAGCGATTTTCGAAAAATATCGTTGAGAAACTGAGCTGCAAGGAGATATGGCTGGGCCTTCTACAAAGAACGAACCCCGTGAGTATACGAAGAAGAAAAAAAGATGTCCTGAAACTTTGGCATATCCGATATCCGTGGGTTTACGTAAAAACTCCCATATGAAGGTGAAAGAATACTCCCGTGGATCCACGTAAAAACTCCTTGGTGAATCTGAGAATACTCCTATGGGCCCACATAATATCTCCCAAATGGATGTGAAAGAATACTCCCGTGGGTCAACGTAAAAACTCCCAGATAGATGTGAAAGAATACTCCCGTGGGTCGGCGTAAAAACTCCCGATAGATGGGAAAGAATACTCCCGTAGGTCCAGGTAAAAACTCCCAGGTGTATGTTAAAGAATACCCGTACTCTCCAAAAACGCCGGTCTGCACGGGAGTAAATTGAACTCCCTCCCGCGGCGTAGTAAAACTCCCACATGAGATGGCGCATAGAGAGATAGAGTAAACATTTATTCGCACCCAAAAATTCGTCCTGGGTCATTTTATTTACCACTCATCGCCCAGCACGTTCTTAACGTGCTGAACGAGCGATTTATTCCCATCTGGGTATATTTTCGTTCACAGTGTATTGGCGACGAGATGTATCGGTGGCGCACTCTCTATCTCCGGACGTGCACGACATCGCTCTTATTTCCGTCGATGATAGCAGAATGAATATCCTACTCAAGACGTCATATGAGCTTCGGGACAGTTGTGGAAGGGAGTCACTTGCGGTTGCGATGGCGTTCTCCCGCAAAGCCCTCCGCTTTTACCACTGCGAGCCTCTCAATGTTCGCTCTGCTAAAGTGGAAAGGCAGCTTTGCTGCTGGAGGAGCCTCTACGTCCTGCGTTCTTTAACTTGCAAAGGGGAAGTTCGTCTGCTTCTTTTGCAGGGGTTGTGGTGACGTCAGAACGACGCCGAGCTCTGATTGGTTCTGAATGAAGGACAGTGGGTAGCAGTGGCGTAGCTAGATAATATTTTCGGGGGGTGTTTCGAGGTGCTAATGCAATCACACACACACACACACAATTAAAAAAAGATACATATATAAATAATAAAGTAAAATTTCGGGGGTTGTTCTGAGGCTTGAACACCCCCCTGGCTACGCGCCTGGTGGGTAGATCCCTGAAGGCAGCTTGCTTTGAGGTGTACCCACTGTCCTTCAATCAGAGCAAATCAGAGCTCTATGTTTTTCTGACGTCACCGTAACGCCTGCAAAAGAAGCAGACGTAAACACATAAATAAAACAAGGCAAACGAACCCATGAACAAGTAGAAGGACACAGCGCTGTGTCTGTGTCCCTTCTTCTACTTGTCCGTGTGTTCGTTCGCGCTGTTCTATTTCTATGTTTACAATGCACCACCGACTATAGCCCACAGTGGGCTAACCCACCTCCAAACATTACTGCAGAAGCAGACGACTTGCTCTCCGCATAGCACTGCATCGGGACCGACGGAGCGATTGACGACGTTTTCGCGATGAGGAAACGGTTCTCCGACGCCAGGAGCGCGCAACGATATTGGTCGCCTACATATATATGAAAAGTATTATATATAATACCATATGGTTGTCGTATACATTGAAGATGCCCTATTTTGAACTAATTCGGTCTTGGTTTAACGATCAGAGTTCGATCAAAATGCACCGCTCACCCGAAACGATGCACGATTTCTGCGTATAAATACATTGGCGGAGCGCTTCTCGCACAAACGCTCGTAACCGCGGGGAAGGGACTAAGCGGTGCGAAGCTGAGGCATATGCTGGAATCTCCAAGTTGTTGCTTTCGTTGTTCTTGGAAGCTTGCGCGCAATATCATATGCCCGCAATGACCGCATTTGGATGAAAGGGTTCAGTTGATGACCCGGCAGCTGCTAAACAAATGGCTGGCTCCAAACGACACGAGAAAGAACAACAAATATATGCCGCCTCCCACTCTCTGCATGCAGCAGGCAAACTTTCTTTTACGCGTATTTTCTCTTGATTTTCTTCCACGTGCAATTCTTTCGCCAGGACCAAACTAGAAAAAAAAAGGCCACATTTGTTTTAATTGAAACAAATCAGTTATTTGATTTATATCACATTTAAATCCATTCCCTTAGAATTTTTCAACCTTTTGACTTTATTAATTAATTAATTGTTTATTATCTTCCTGCCCCAGAACAACCTCGCGGTTTTGATTTAAAGATGTCAAATGCATGCATTATCAATTATTTAAATTAATCGGACCTTTCAAATGAATGTACGGAGAGAGTAATTCTGTCTTCATTTAATTACGTCGTAAAAATACACCTCAATGCGATGCATGCCCTCGATGAGCCTGGGAGGGGGGGGGGGAGAATTCTGTCTAAGGCTTAATTGTCAATATAAACCACTCCGTACATTATTTTTAAAACTGAGGCAATCTATTTCGGTTCAAAATTGCCTCAAGACATTAACATGTCAGCCACTTGAGCTAAATGTATATCTTCTGCAAAGATCTTCCATCTTATACCCAAGTCATACACAATGCCACACAAACGTTCACACACAGCCGTGCACTTTCATCTTCAAACGCTGCCGGCCATCAGAACATGAACGTCTACCGATACTTGTCAGTCAAAACAACCCTGGTGATTACTGGTAAGATCGAACAAATAAGGGTGTTCGAAATTTTAATTCGCTCAATATTTTTATACGATTGCCTAAAGGCCCGTTCACACTCTTGCGACCGAGTACGACCGAGAAGACCAGACCGGTTTTTAAGCCTTTTGCAATCTCTTAGGACCGGATGCGCTACAGCGGAGCTGGTCGTAAGAGATCGCAAAAGGCTTAAAAACCGGTCTGGTCTCTCGGTCGTACTCAGTCCAGAGTGTGAACAGGCCTTAATAAGTAACATGCACAAATTCATAAATATTTTTGTCCAGAAAAAATAAATATCGGGGAACACAAAACCCGAGTGGGAATTTATACGCGCACGGCCGGAGTGGTCATGTTTAGTATAGTAAATGGTTCGAATAAAAATTATGACAAGACCAATAAGTTTTTATAAACATTTTATGATTGTATTTATGTCGTTACAAATAATAATAATTGTTAATTATTGTATATAAATATATATATATGTATATATATATATATATATATATATATATATATATATATATATATATATATATATATATATATATATATATATATATATATATATATATATATATATATATATGGGTGTTTTCATCTCAATTCTCTACTTTGACCGAATAAATATATATGTTCTGGTGCATCCTAGAAATGAAAGGCAGCGCAAACAGCAAACTTCACGTCTTTTTTTTTTTTTTTTTTAAGAGTTTTTGATATTTAAAGTGGCCGAGCCAGAAACTGACGTTTCTCCCTCCCGGTCGAGGATTGCGTGTTTGACCGCTCCCACCACGATCCTTTCCTGGCGCAAGGGGTTCTACAGATATATGAAGCATAACTGCGCCTAAACAGAAAGCGAAAAAAAAAATCGCACGAAGAAAACTTATTTGTAGTCATCCGAACTGTGTTCAAAATTATCACTCTAAAATCACATTTAAGAAAGTAAAAAAAAAGGACAAAGGACAATTGGCGCAAATGTAAGTTGATCGACGATCACTCTTTTTACTCCTATAAGTATGAGTGGGTTACTGACGCACGTGCCTGAGTTACAATATTCTACCGCTTTGATGGCAGCGGTATGTGTGCGCAAGCACAAGGTGTCGCGGCGTAAGGTTTTTTAATTGTGTTGTTCGACCTATGGTTCGACTCGCTCGACTCACAGCTGAGCGGTGGCCGTATTCGCGTCCCGCTTCGGCTTTTCATACAGCTTGACCTTGCGGTCTGGCTGTGCATCCATTGACTGCATAGGCATGAATTAAACCAGTCGCTGTAGGCTTCCAGCAACCGGTAACTCCGACTTTCGGAGAGCACCTGCAGAGTTCAATCAGTGTGTGCGACAGCGCAGCTGTGCGCGAAAAAAACAATTTAAACAATATAGCATGCACATCTTGGTCCAAATAGACGCTTTACACACGCGCCAGATTGAGCCGCCATAGCCGACCTTCTCCTGACTTACCGAGATGCCAAGCCACTGAAACGGACGTTTCCGAGCCTCCACACACGCCTATGCTGGGGAGAAGAACGTAGTAGCCCCTAAAGTGGCAATAACCTGCCCTGCTGTGGTAAGAAGGAAGTGCAGCGAACGGAATAAGAGGAAACAAAAACTGAAGGGCGGTTATGGCGGCGCCCATGCACAGCTGCTGTAAAGCGTCTATATCTCCGGCATTCAAGAGCGAGCGAAACCATAAAGAAAAACAGCATTTATCTTGAGGCGGATATGTCATACAATACGAAGAAAAAAGGGTATATTTTGACGCCCCCTTGTCCCATATAAGACACCCCAAATCTTCAGTTGGACGTACTGCGCGCGGACGTCGAACGGACGTTATACCAACTTTCACGAGCGGCTTGATAGCCGAGTGGTAAAACCTATTAAAATAGCTAATGTACGTGTTACAATTACTTAAAAAAAAAGATTTTTTTAAGCTTTATTGCAGAACCTGTTCCTTTTTCCTTTTTTTTTTCTGGTCTTTAATGCGTACTTTAGCTGTTTAATAAGTTATATCTCACCGTTATCAAGCCCATTGTAAGAGTTGGGGCCGTCGTCGAACTGAAGTTTTGGGGTACATTATATAAAACAAAAAGGTGTACAACAACTTTTTTTTTTTAAGTTGTCGACAGCGAAGTGTTTTTTGCAAGTGAGACATGTTTCACTTGCGAGACGCACTTCGCTGTCGACAAATGTTCTGCCTAGATTATCAACCCGGAAACCTAACTCACAGGCAAGCTTCTTTTGCAAAAATTCGCCTCCTCCCCCTCCCCCCCCAAAAAAAAAAATTAAATAAAAATAAAATTTTTAACAGACAGATGTACGGTGACGCAACGTAATGAAATGAATGACACAAGGCGACAAGCCAAACTCGTCACAGACAGCCGGCTCTCACTTTATTCCTTCGATGGCCGGGGTTGGGGTGCCCTTCTTCTGTTGGCTTGCATGGCGTGGTCGGGCAGGGAGCTTCTAAGCAGGCTCCTCACAAACTTTTCAAGCCCAAAACGTTAAAAGGCTTCACCGTTTTTTTCTTATTTTTTTTTCATCTCATAATACATGAGACCACCTCGAGAAATTGTGAATATATCTTTGTATCACTCATGCAGTTGGTTTACAAGGAATGTTGCAAAACATAAAAAAATTAATCTATATGTTAAATGTATTTAAGGAATGTTTCGAAACTCCACCGAATTCCCGACCGATTTTCTTAAAAACCTCACATCTTATTTGTTTCGTGTTTTATCGTGTAGAATTCTTTTTGCTGTATGTTAATTGTGCATCATTATCAAGGCGTCAAGGTGTTCATGAGCACAAAAAATAAACAAATGAATGAATGAATGAATCGGTATATAGATTGCGGTTTATCAGCAAAAATTAACTAATTGTGACTGCGGCCTCGCTTGGTATAGCCAATTACCTTATATCAATACTCTAATTAACGAATCTTGAAAATGGGTAAAATTGCGCGTGAGGCGAAATGAAAAGAATTTGACTCTGCAACAAAGCTCGCAGTTTTTGCACGCACATCTGACAAGGTGCAAGCTTTAATTGCGGTCATATAAACAAAATACTTTACGTACGTGTTTCTTGTTAAGCTGAACCGATTTGTTTTAAAAAGAAAGCCACGAAAGCTACACTAATATACGGTTTGCGGAGGTAAGTCGTACGGTCAGGGGGACTCGTGACGATAAACCAAATAATTAACTAAAATTTGTTAATTGACATTTCAATTGGTGAAAATGTACACGTGGTTCCAGTTAGAAACTTGCTGAGCGTCCGTGAAAACCGTTAAAAAGGTCATTCGTGCTCACAGGCACAAGGCTGGGGCTTGGATAAAAGACGGAAAAAGCGTGCGGGCGTGCCGCCGCACAGGCAGCCTTGCTCCTGCAGCACGAGTTATCCCTTTAGCGCTTCACCCTGCTTCCCAGGTGCCCCGAGTCTTCCTAATATTGAGGGATTTACTAGGTTTTCGATGACGCTCAAGAGGTTTCTGATAGTAAACCCGTGTTTATTTTCAATGACCAAAACGCTAATTAACATATTTTAGTTCATTAGCCGACGGATCGTTACGATTATCCCCCTGCGTCCCCCTGGCCCTATACCTCAACTGTGCAAACCATGTAGCTTTCAAAAATATATTTTTAACAAGCCTATTTAGCTGAAAGAAAATACCACGCATGTTATATCTATATTTTCTAATAAACCACTATCTATACTTGCTACAAATAAATATTAAGGCAAATTTAAAAAAAAAACCGCTTTTTTCTTTAGATAATTGATTTCGAATTTGGTAGATTTTCGAAACGTTCGTCCATTCGAATGCATATAACAAATTCAATTTCGTACAGATATACTGAATCTGTATTCTAGCGTCACAAACGCTTAGCGATACGTTTTACGTGTTTTACGTGTGCAGGGCCGATAATCCTGTCGATCTTCCAGAGACTTCCATACTCTCGAGCAGGGGTTTCCCCAGGATTCTAATCAAGGGGGGTGTCCCAATGGCTCGGCGGGGGGGGGGAGGCGATGCGAGGCGAGGCTAGATGAAATATAAAACTGTTTCTTTTTTAGTCCACTAGCTAAATTACAGACGTCTATTAACCAAATGCTCATACCCGTAATGTATGTTTCTCTTTCTCTATATATACACCTGAAAGATAGTTTTATACTTAAACTAAATGTTTTTTTTTTTTAGATATATGGGGGGGGGGTGTTTAGGAAAACTAGGGGGGTGTACACCCCCTAGGGGGGTCTGGGGAAATCCCTGCTCTCGAGCTCTTCTCCCTCGGAGCGCACAGGTGGTCGAGGTCCTCCTCGCCTACCTCACTCCTCCTCGCCTGACTGGCCTACCCCTCTGGTCACGTGACCACCCCTGTTAACCAATCAGCATCGAGCTTCACGACCACGCTTATCAGGCTTCAAGAAATTCAGAGCACCTAGCGACTTGACTCATTTGAAAGTTTGCTGGCCAGTTTATTAAATATATAGACGGAATTGGATCGTAATATTTGACATGGGGTCTTCCTAAAAGATACTGAAGAGGGCTGCATAGTTTTCTAAATATCAAAAATGAAGCGGAGTTGCCCTTTAAAAGAGCTGGCGTTGAGCTTTCTTTCTTGTAATGTTAAGGTCATTAAAATATATTAAATAAATCAGACGTAAAAAAATCTTGCTAAACTTTGTTTTAAATTATAAAAGGAAATCATTAGAAAAGAAAAGTTCCAAAATATAACATTCTTTTTTAACATCTGTTTCGAGTGTGTTATAGCAAAAGTGTCTTAGCGCTTTATTTCGAGGAATTAGAACAAAGCGAGCGGTGAAACATGCAATACCCGACCAATAAAAAAAAAAAAGAATCATTTTTTATATTTTTTATTAATGTTTTTAAAACATCTCTTTTGGGTCCAAATTAAAAATTCGGCCCGAAAATCGTGCTCGAATTGAGATTAAAAAAGCCATTTATAGCAGGCATGCTGTCATTCACAGTCGTTTTTTGTTGCCTGGCGCCGCAATCTAAATTCTTGAAAAATAAGTTTTTTTTTGTTGTTGGAGTATATAATACTGTCACGTTAATAGGCCTTTTTAGAATAATGGTTATACTTTACCAACGTATAATTGAAAGGCGGTAAAAATTATTATACAGAAATTCCTGACTTACAAACTAATTTGGGAAAAAAAAACATAAATAAAAAAACGTGAAATATTCTCCAAAACGTAGATATACTGCCTTTTCTCTACTTAGAGCCTATATTGCCCCTATGGTTTTTGCTCCTACGTGGAAAGCGAAAAATATCATACAACTTTTTGAAAATTTGCAACAATAATTCGCGGTAAAACTATAGGGGTTATAGATCGCAGAAAGGTACCGACTTATTAATTAACATTACCTCGGCTGGAACTAGACTATTGCTCTAGTTGAAACCATAGCGTCCTGTTCTGAAACACAAGTAGATAAACGATTGTTATGAACGTAATGAGTCGATTCACAAATTTTAAGGACCGACCTCCCCCCCCCCCCCTTCCCCCTTGTTATCTCTTTGGTTGAACCGGGCGAGAAGTTTTAATTTTGCTATATTTCACGCACCCGAATATTACCTACCTAAGAACGAAGGACGAGGGTAAGACGGGCCGGGGAGGAGGAAGCAGACGGAACGCTAAAGAGAGGAGGTTTCCTCCTCTCCTCTCCAGCGTTCCGTCTACTTCCTCCTCCCCGGCCCGTCTTACCCCCGCCCTTCGTTCTTAGGTTGCAAAGACTCGGTCCATTAGGGTAATAGCAGAGAGGGTAAAAGAGAAAAAAAATGCACTCCCCCTCTCACCCCGCATGTTGTCCGCTCCGCCGAGTGGGCTGTAGGTAGCGTCCGGCTGGCGTGCAAACTGTGTTTAAAATCGCGTCATTTTGGAACTTTTAAGCGCAGATACGCAGTTTTTGGTATGCCAGTTGTCGTGTAATACTATGCTAGATAAAAAGACTCACAGGGTCCAATTGCGCTGTTACCTGCGTGCAAATAAAAAAAAATAGAGAAACCTGCGTCAGACTGGCCGGTCTCTCTGGCGAAAAGTAAATCCGGTTGCTGTACCTTTTTTACTATACAAACTTCGTACTGTGTAGGCCTTTAGTGACCATGAGTGGAAGTCTGAAATAATAAATAAAAACGTGCTCTCCTGCCGCAAGAAACGCAGTAGTTGAGGGTAGTACTGCCGGCTGACTCAACTGCTATTGAAGTAACGGAAAAAAGATATGCTAGTTGATCATTTACCGAAATAGAACAACAGAGAGCTACAGGATGATTTTGGAGTAGACATAACTATTCTAAGAACGCGAACCACTTCACAACGGCAGCCACGAGCGAGAGTTCGATGTTCCGTACAGCCCGCCGATACAGCTCAAAGATGGAGAACGGCAACGTCTGCTAGCGGAGTCGGGCGCGTCCCTCTCTCCAAGGAGGATAGAAGGGTAGGAGAGGGCATGACGCCAGCCGCGTAGCCTCCACAAGCCATGCTCCCTTGACGCCTCGCCTCTTTCTCATTTTTCTCCTTACTCTCGTCACATCATGTGACCGTAGCTAGCCTTCGTCTCGCTATGGTGTACTAGAATACACCACAGTCTAGCCTTCGATCTGATAAAACCTACCGGACGGAGCGCGCAAGCCTGCGAGGAATCCTTCTACAATCAACCATCCATCTCACACGTGACATGTCACGCGCACCAATTGCCAGAGAGATCTGCGGTCACGTTGGCTACAACATCGTTTAAACTTGCTATGACTAGGCTTCACCAATATTGCAACGTGCCCTCTCCTAGTACTTCTAACCTCCTTGCTCTCTCTCGTTACCCCGCCGAACCCGCTGAATTTCCCGGATGTATGGAGAGGGCGCTGCGGTCGAACAAAATGGTGCCGCCCAGAGAGCGCTAAATGGAATGGTCGAACCAATATCACAAATTACCCCTCCCCCTTTTTCCCTCTTTACAAAAAACAAAAAAAAAAACTGTTACGTTTTGTTTGCTCGGTGATGGGTAATTTGCCGTTCGGATAATGCCGCAACGTGACTGGCTGTGGAGCGGATTAGATGCCCCTGTCTTGCCACGCCTTTCTTTAATGGGCAACGATAGTGGGTAGGAATGTTCCTACTTACACAGCAACGCCACTCACCAAGAAGCTTCTTTGCCGCCACGTAAAAGAGCCTTTTCAAACGCTCCATCGGGCAACATTGGTAATCGCCATTCCTTTAGATGAGGAAAGCACAAAAAGTCTGGGGAGCGACCATAAAGGCCCATTCACATTCTGCGACCGAGTTCGACCGAGGAGACCGAACCGGTTTGTAAGCTCTTGCGATCTCTTAGGACCAGCTCGGCTGCAGCGGAGCTGGTCCTAAGAGATCGCAAGAGGCTTAAAAACCGGTTTGGTCTCTCTCGGTCGAACTCGGTCGCAAGAGTGTGAACGGACCTTTAAAAGAATCAAGATCAGATTTGGCACAGTAAAACCAGAAATGCAAAATGAAAAACAAGAGGGTAGAGCGAATCGAGAACATAGTATCCAAGCAACCGGAAAGAGAATGGACATATGAAGACTTAGTTACTGTTTTCAAAAGAGGATTAGAGAAGTATCGAACCAGACAAGGAGGAAGAAAACTAAAACGCAAGCCCAAAAGCTGGTGGGATAAAGAGGTTAAGGCAGCAATATCGAGACGCCAAGCGGCATCTAAAGAACACAGATGGGCAAAGAAAAAGGGGGCCACACTAGCCGAAGTCGCATCAAAATGGGAGGAATTTCAGGAAAGAAAGCGGGAGGCATCAGCATTAATACAGGCCAAAATTGGGAGGGCAGGGGTCCAGTGGATGATAGAGATAAACCAAAAGGATAGGAATGCGGCAAAAAGGTTCTGGGAACACATCAGTGCACAGGGAAAAAAGACCGATGGGTACCAGCAGACACTAATCACACAGGAAGGGACAAAGGTAGAGGGTGAAGAGGCAAGGGAATACATTAGACATACAATTGAAGCAGCATTTTCGGAGTTAGAACCAGATCAGGCCATAGGGAATAATAGCATCTACACAACACAAGAGGAGGATCATAGTGAAGGAGAGGAAATGACCATAGGGGAATGGGAGAAAGCAGAGGGAAGGGTTCCGGCTGGAACTGCGACAGGTCCAGACGGCATACCAATGAGACTGATAAAAGTTCTAGGCCAAACAAGCAAATTGAAACTAAGGCAGGTGATTGACCAGATACTTATGGGAGGGGAGGTACCCAGTGACTGGAAATTGAGCAGGATGAGATTGTTATATAAGGGCAGGGGAGACAAAGACAGTATCAAATCATACCGGCCAATCACAGTAACTTCAGTACTATACAGATTAGCTATGCAAATCGTAAAAAGAAGAATGGAAGAATGGGCAGAGAAAAAGCAGATTCTGGGGGAGCTTCAAAACGGTTTCAGGATGGATAGACGACTAGATGATAACTTATTCATAATCACTCAGTGCATAGAGATAGCAATGACAAGCCAAAAGCCATTATGGGTAGCATTTTTGGACATCAAAGGGGCATATGACAATGTGAATCAGGAAAAACTGTGGGACCAACTGAAGGTGTATGGGCTAGGGGGAACCACAGTTAAGTTCCTAGAACGGGTTTATACGGAGAATAGGGTGGTTATAAAATGGGAAGCCGAAACTACAAGACCAGCAGCAATAAAAAGAGGACTTAGACAGGGTTGCCCATTGTCTCCCCTGCTCTTTATGATATACCTCAGTGAGATGGAAAAAAGATTAGAGCAGTGCAACTTAGGTTTTGACTTGAATTACATGGAAGAAGGACATAAAGTAAATCAAGTATTGCCAGGGTTAATGTATGCAGACGACATTGTACTCGTATCAGAAAGTCGTGAGACAATACAGGAACTGATTAGGATTTGCAGCAGGGAAGGAGACAGTTTAGGACTAAAATTCAGTAGGGACAAGTCGGGTATAATAGTTTTCAACGATGAGAAGGGGGAACCCCTGGAGATACAGGACACGGTGATAGAACACGTAGAAAAATACAAATATCTGGGAGTCTGGCTCAATGAGGGAAGGAAATATCTAGAGGAACACGAGGAGAATATAATTAGAAAAGGGAAAAGAAATTCATCTATTATGAAGCTCAAGGCACTATGGAACTATAACAGATATGAAGTGGTCAGAGGTATATGGAAAGGAGTGATGGTACCAGGACTGTCTTTTGGCAATGCAGTACTGTGCATGAAATCTGAGGTTCAATCAGGGTTAGAAATTCGACAAAGAAGCGTAGGCAGATTGGCGCTGGGAGCACATGGAAAAACACCAAATGAGGGAGTACAGGGGGACATGGGATGGTCGTCTTTTGAGAGCAGGGAGGCAATTAGTAAGTTGAAATTCGAACAAAGGTTGACCGAAATGGATGATACGCGGTGGGCACGGAAAGTATTCAAGTATTTATACATGAAAAGTTTAAACACAAAATGGACAAACCGAACCCGAAAGCTTACATTTAAATATCTACACACTGGTGATGGGGCTGAACAGACTACAGTGAAAAAGGGGGTGAAAGAGGCAGAGAGGAAAATGTGGGAGGGGAGAATGCAGGAGAAATCAGCTTTAACAGTGTACAGGTCACGAAAGCAGGACATAAGAAAGGAAAATCTTTTTGACAATTCACTGGGAAGTGCTTTGCTGTTCGAGGCAAGAACGGGAGTTTTGAGGACGAGGACGTATAGGGCCAGGGCTTAAAGTCTGGGAGGTCTCAGGGGGTCTCAGACCCCCCACTCATTTTAACGGATGGTCCGAGACCCTCCTCCACAGCCCCAGCATTAGCGAAATCAAAATCATATCTTGCAATAAAATAGCTTGGTTTCAGTGATGTGACATTTGAGGGTTGCAACTACAGCGTGGGCAAAGACAGCAGTAGGGTTTATTTTATGTGCATCTACTACATCATGTAAGAACCCCCCCCCCCCCCCCTTGCCTTCTTGTAGGGACCCCCTCAACTTACGGGAGACTTTAAGCACGTGTATAGGGCCAAATTTCGGAGACAGACACATTATGTGCCGCCTGCCATAATGATAGCGAGACAGTAGAGCACTTGGTTATGAAGTGCACGGGGCTTCGTCCTGCCCTCCCTGAAGGGGTAACGGATTTGGCTGGGGCCCTGGGTTTCACTGGCGACGATGGAAGGACGGTAGAGAAAAGGATTACAGTGACAAAGAGACGATTAGAAGATTGGTGGAAATTATCTAGGGAAAATTGAATGTTGGGCAACTAACTAGCACAGCTGGGAACAGGCGGGACAGAGGAAAATTGGGACTCCCTCCCGCGTGGCTCCGGCCCAAAGTCTCAACCCTGTCTCCCAGTGGGTCCGGTGCTGGGGTAACGCCGAAAAGGTTTGACCAGAGGAAAATTGGCGACTCCCTCGCCGGGGGAAAAGGCAGGGGGTGATGTTTTTAGTTTTTTTGCCCGATCCCCCGAAGGTCATCCTGGTGATATCCCACACTGCCTGGTGATAGTTAGGGGGAGAAAAATTGGTCTTAAAAGGGTGGGAGGAATCACGTTTTTGTCTTTTTAGACTTAGGCTAGGTGGCGCAAGCTACCACTCGTTACAAAGGGTATAGCCATTAACATCCATCCATCCATCCTTTAGACTTAGGCTAGGTGGCGCAAGCTTAACGTTGATCCTATATTATTCAGTGCTTTAGTTATCCATCCATTGAACACAGAACGCGTGATTGGATCCGAGTTCTCGCCGGACGCTGACGCTTCGCTCGTGTCCAATGTGCTCAGAGTGTGTGAACAAGCAGGGGCGGACAGGCCCTCTCCTCCCCCATCTTCATTCACAACGCTTGGTAGTAGTAGCAGCGATGGCGCGCACTTTTGAAAAGTGCGCGCCATTCATTCCCCGGGAGAGTTCGATTCAATCAAGGAGGATGGATTCAATCAAACACTCAACTACTATACTTCGTTTCACCTTATGTGCGAGCGAAGGCAAAACTGAAAGCGCGAGCACGAAAGCTCCGTGCGTTCAGGCTTTGCTCGAGCGCGCGAGCAGGGGAGAAATGCAAAAAGCGCTGGTCTCGCGCTTCTAGCTTTGGCTTCGCTCGCAGATAAAGTGAAACGAAGTGTAGCATAACACCAAACAAGGCAGCAAGAAGGAATTTACGACGAGAGTTATCCTTTTTCTGCGATTGGTAAGTTTAGATATAAAAAGCCAAAACAAGTTGTGTTACGCCGAAATGTTAGAATAAATTAAAATACAAAATTGAACTTTTCTTCTTTTTTCATGTTTTGAAGACTGCGATTAAACGACAATTCTAAATTTAGTCAAAGAGAGCTTCGTTATTTAATTATGAAGATCAGCGGCACTTCTCATGGTGCGACTGCGAGATGAGCAAGTCGACGCTAAATACGCCACTAAAAAATTGACCGCATCTCCACGTGGTGAATGATGTTGATCGTTGGGGCGAAGCTCTGGTGGTGCTTGTCTGCGTAGACGCTGAGCCGCAGCATGCCGAGCCTTTCGTTCGTTTTCATCCATGTCCGAACGAGAATGCGTTGGTATATACGTTTTGGCATCTGATCGACGCCTCTCGTCTATAAACGTTGAGCCAATGCATGCAAAGTTTAACGCGATTATATACGCATTTGACCGCAGCGCCCTCTCCTGTATTGAGGTTGAGCGGCTATATGCGACGTTTCATCCATGACATCCCCAGCTCTTGAGTTACTACCACATCTCAGAGCCCCGTACTCGTCCCGCAGTCGTGGCAGAGTGGTTAAGGCGATGGATTAGAAATCCATTGGTGTCTCCCCGCACAGGTTGCAATCCTGTGGACTGCGCAAACAGATTTTTATTTCCAATTTTATATAATTTTTTTTTTTGCTTTTCACGAGCACGTGAGCTCACGAGCAGGAGCACGAGCACCGACGCCGGACCTACGGACGGACCTACGGACATGGCTAGCCCCTAAGGAGCTTCGCCCCTAAAAAAGAAATTAGCTGAACTTGTTAATTCACCATCTTCCATTCGCCCATTGCTGAAGATGGCTTATTTTTGTCCGTTGACTGCCTCTTGAGCTGTTGAAAGTGATGGACCTTTTGTGACCTTTGTAGCAGGCAAAATATTGGTTCGACGCAGTCACTGATTTTGGAGCAAATGCCATCTGTGATTGCATTTATTATTAAATGAGTCCATCTTAGATAACGATCGAAGCTTTCGTTATGGAAATAGATCAGACGGAAAAAGCACACACAGTCTTTTTTTATTTTAAAAATAATGTTTAGGTTGGAGTAGGTTCCATTTGCAATGAGTATTAAAAAAGTGTTTAAAAATGAAGCATAGCTCAACATTTCAGTTGAGATAAACATATCTTCCCCTCCCTCTTTTATGGCGGTGGTGGCCTGTAAATACTATTCGTCAAATGCCAGCAAAAACCAGCATATCTGGTAAGGTTTGTTTATCAATACATGTCCCCCCCCCCCCCCCAAGTTTTATGAATTTACCGGACTCAAGATTCTAATATCATAAACTGCAAAAACCACCACCCACCAATATAAAGAAAACCCACATTTGTGCTTTATAAGGCATTTTCCAAATTTATTCAAACATAAACCTGCAATTTCTTTTACTTTTTCTTGGCAGTTTTTTTTTTTTTTTAACAAGAGATTATTATGCAGCCAGGATCGAAGAAGATAGAACTGTAATAGTACTGAGCATAATTACGGAGCTTATCGCACTAACCCAGGTGCTCACCCATGTCAGCTGCTGCTCCTCGCACTCCGGTGCAAGGCGGTGAAGCTCGATGTGCGTGTGTGCCGATGTGAGGAGGTGAAGATCGACGCAAGCGGATCAAGTACGTACGACTGCCACGGCAGGAAGGCATGTTGCAAAAATAATAATCAAATGGTCTCGTGAAAAAAAAACAAAAACATGGTTTCACATTATTACAGTAGCCGCCATCCCACTATTTTGCAAAACTTTCTTGCAACTTTTAGGTCTCGACATTACCGACATCGTCTGGAAATTCAGACGATGAGGGGGCCAGCGTGGCTGACAAAATGACTTCTATAATTAATTTTATTTTAGGTCGAACTGCAGCCGACGCCACCAACCAAAGGGACCAATGGAACGGCGTCAAAAGCGCGACATCGTGGCATTTGTCATCCTTTCTTACACATTCTTTCATTGGCTGCGCTTTTCGTATGTCTGTCCATGGACGTACGAGTTCAGACCCTTCGACTCTACTCCGACCCAAGATGAAACAAACTGTACTGTGAGGAGAGACGCTGTGAAATACATATTTGTACCATTTTCCCGTCGCTCTACTCGTCAGAACATTAAAAGTGACCAATATTTTTACTTTCTTGCTTTGCGTAAGCCAAGTTTGGCGCAGGTGTAGCACAATTCTTAGCAAAAATGGCATTTTGGAGAAAGATATGGCAGACTTTTGTTCACGGCGCAAAGGGCGCAGCACTTCCTTCACGGGCAATTAGCTAAACGCAAAATTTGACAAAAAAGAAAAAAGGGAAATAAGTGCTATGCTGTTTTCAGGTTCTCCTCACCAATCAGTGTTGATTAAAAAATGCTGTTATTGCCAAATTTTCATAAATCTCAAATTTGGAAAAAAAAAAAGAAAGAAATTTAGTCACGATTAATGATGCACGTCAGCATATTATTATCAATAAAAACTGGTTGCGGTTTTATTTGGACAATTTAACTTCGAAACAAGTTGTCACACGGGTATTCCCCGGAGGTAACTTTTTCCGTACCCAATGAGTGAGTGTGCTTCTCCTTAGCACGCGTCTGTGCAGCAGAGAAGGAAGATATGCCAAAGCGCAATGTTGGCATACCACGGCTGTCACATCTGCGCCAAGCACCAGTGCGCGGCCATGAACAACATGAAGTATCGGGGAACTCTGGAGTGCCGCCAGTATTCAATACAGAACTAAATAAAATATTGGGTTATTACAAGCAATAATAAAAAGTTCGGAAAATTCGCACAAGCCTACCTCGGGGCTTCTGGGAATTGTGGCAGGGCCCAAGGTATTAGTCTCAGCAGCAGGAAAGCAAAATTACATTTTGGCGCAATGTTGGCGCAAATTCCTCATATTTGGATGAAACGTAGCAAGCTGTAGCAGGGTAACAACTGTGATGCAGTTTGGCGCAGATGGCGCAGCGATCACATCGCTGCATTAGTACTGAAATAAGAGTCAAAATGCAGGCAAACTGGTGAACACTCATAATTAAGAATTAAAACCTCGAGACAAGGAAACAAAAGGAACATACACACCACCGTCTTGAGATGGTGGTGTGTATGTTCCTTTTGTTTCTTTGCCTCAGGGTTTTCTTAATTATCACTGCATTGACTGTTCTTGTTCTTTCTGTTCTACTGCTTATGGGCCCTGAAACTGCAGAGCTCCTTTGGGTTCAACATCCGGTTACCCGGCTAAGCGGATCATTCGCGGCCAGTGTTCGGAAGCCGTTTAAGGATATTGTACTTAAGTACCAGTACTTCACGCAGATTTAGAAAACTTTTACTTTGTACTTGAAGTATAATCTCCCGAGCATGTACTTGTACTTTACTAAAATTATTTTTTTCTGGTACATACTTTTTAAAGGAAGTACAGCTCCCGACTTCACAGAGTATGTACATTCCCAAAATTTGGTCTCGTAAAATTTGTATGACAAAATGATGCTTTGTCAACTCTAAAGAAACACTAGGAGCCTACTCTCACCAGAAACGCAAATAGATGACGCATCGTTCTGTTTGTACTGCGGGCGGCTTTCCCCCAGCATTTGGAACTCTCGCCACTTCTCACTTGGCAAGCGAGGTTAAAAATATTATACTCCTCACGAGAGAATTGCTTGTGGAAGCTACGGGGATGACATCATGCTCTCTTTTAGTGCTTTTAGTGGAAGCCAGTACAAGTGGCGTCAAATACAGAAGTCAAAGGAACTTCCAATTTTGATGCCATTTCCAAAAATAACTACATTTGTGCCAGTTGCATTCATCCAATATTCGCCGCCATTTCAGAAAATAACTGATCCAGTCCCGACTACCCCTAAAAAATGCAAACCAATTAAAAAAAAAATAACACACTGTATAGGGGAATGAAAGGGCATGATTAAAGATTGTGTTCAAAAAGTACCTGTACTTTACTTTAAAATTACATCGTATTTCTAGTACCTTACTGCAAGCACATTGCACCCCGTGCACTAACCTACAGTAGAATACCGTGCATCCGCATTTTTTTTACACTTTGCATTTTACATTTATATGTAAAACTGATGACCAGACAAGCACCCATCCAGGGTTTTCCACGATTATCTCTAAACTTTGGTTGGGCGATTGCCCAGTATTTTACAGTACTACTTTACATGCAGTACAAAAGCTCTTATTTACTTTGCACTTGTAGTACTTTTTAGATGTACTTCACCCGACACTGTCTGGAGCCAATGCTACGAGCAGTCCCAGCCAAACCAGAGCTGCAAGGCTGGCACGCCACTCCGTCCAACAAGAGGCTCAAGCACACTATTGGCTTCAATGACTCTTGCCGTACAATGCGCGACATCTTAAAATTAAAACAATGAGAGGTAATCTACCCTTGGTCAAAAACGAGCAGTTAAAGAGGAACAGGAATGCGGTGCCCGCACTGATGCCCATTTCACAATTCTTCAACCTAGTTAGCCAAACTAAAAAAAATAATTTCACGGATCCAAATATGCCAATGGAAAACAAAGTAGAGACGAGATTTAACAATATAACCTTTTTATTTTAATTCATATATAGATTCCACACAATTGCGCTACAATATTAGGTGAATGCAACTAAAACCGCGGTGGAACCATTGTTGAACGCCCTCCTGTCAGCAACATCCAGCTTTCGCAGTACTAGCAAGCTAAAACGGCGTTTGTTTGTGCGTCACCACCTTCTCGAGTGACGCGGCTCGCATTTTAACTGCAAATACTGCTTCGAGGAGCACGGCATATTTCTAAAAAGAGCCGTATTCAGCAGTCCATATCCTCGTAAAACACGCCCGTCTTCCAGTATCATGTACGTTTCTCACTATTGAAAAGCTGCCCGGGGAGGAGGAAACTCCGATTCATACAGCCGTACACCACAAGCGCGCATCCTGATCTCCCATCTTTTTTGCGCGGATGCTCCGAAAAAAGGTGGCACACCAGCACCGGTTGTTTCGACAGCATTGTGCACCGTGCATGGAACGTGGTATAAACACCGAAGCACCAAAGAGGGCCCCCTCCCATTCTGCTCTAGTGATCCTGGGAATACGGTTCACAGCATTCACTGTACACATATGCCGCATCGCGTAAATATCGTTCCGGTAAAGAAATCTCGGCGACTGCCATCCAAACTCTAGGTTTTTCTATGTTTCTCGACTCTTATCACATTCCACGCAAGTTTCCCACATTGGCAACCAACTATCACAGCACCGAACCGATCCCACTTCTACGCCACCTCGGGCGCGTGACGACCCCCTTCAAACGGGAGGCCGTGGGGGGGGGGGGGGCTACTTGTCCGCCGATCCGGTCATCTTGGCGATGATGGTCAGCATCACTTCGTCAGCGCCGCCGGCGATGGAGAGTAGCCGGGCGTCCCGGAAGGAGCGCGACACGAGCATCTCGTGCGAGTAGCCCATGCCGCCCCAGTACTGCAGGCACGAGTCCGCCACCTCGCGGAGCAGACGGCCGCACTTGAGCTTCGCCATTGAGGCCAGCAGCGTGACATTCTCGCCCTCCATCATCAGCCCTGCGAGCGGGAGGGAACGGCGCGGCTCGGGACACGGTCGCCGGATCCATCCGTCGGAGGGCAATGCCAGTGCCAGGAGCGGCGCGTCATGCTGCTGTGCCTACATGCCAACTGCTCCATCACTATGCTCGGCTGCAGGTTAAGAAAAGCGGGATAAGCTCCTTCCGCAAAGCCTTCCCCTCTTTCCACTTTGCAGAGTGAATGGTGGAGAGGAGGCAAGAAAGGAGACGACTCCCACTTGCCTTCTTTCCAGCATTTGCTCTGTCAAAGCGGCAAGGGTGGAAGGCTTTGCGAGAGCAGCTTGTCCTGCTTTTCTTAAGGGGACACATAAGCCTAAATTTCAAATTGTTTTGAAAAAAATTCATTTTTTTTACATTCGAGGTTTTCGGTTTTAGAAACTACCTAATCATACGCCCTTACACTAAACTTGATAACCATATGCCAAAAGTAAGAATTATTTCAACACAATGTGAGGCAGTAACAAGTAAAGAGTTCAATGTTTGAGTGCACTTTTCTCAATTCCATCTTTTTCTGCGAATTTCATACGAAGGAATCTTTTGTTCGAAGGTAAAAGTATTCTGATACCACAACCAAGATGTTTCTGAACTGAAATTTACTGGGGAATCGGGCTATCTACTTTATTTTGTTTTAAGTTGAAGTCCTCAGTGAGAAAAAACTACATTTACAAAAATTGACATAGGACAGATATGCATCTCATATTTTGAGGTAATAACTCTTCTTCACATATTTACATTTGAGTTATAAAAACTAGATGGCCCAAAGTCCTACATCCCCCACTTTATATGCAAGCAGTCAAAATGGTGCGTAATAGCTTCATTTGCATATGATAGGTTTCTTAACAAAGAGTAACACATCTAATGTAGGTATGTAAAATTGCCCTAGAGAACTGAAAGTCTGCACAATAAACATACATCTGATGTTAAATCTCCCGTGCAAACATTATTCCGATCACTTGAGTAGGTCAAAAGTTCTCTAGCCAGTGTCCCCCTTAACCTGCAACAGAGTATAACAAATACCATTTCCCAAACACCATACATCATGATTGAAACCTGAGACTGTGGTTTGAAAAACGGAAACTCGTGAAGTAGGTGAAAAAAGACAGACAACGTCTCAACGTGTCTGTCCCTTTTTCTACGTACACTCACGAGTTTCCGTTTTTCAAAGCACAGTTTCAGGTTTCAATCATCATGTATAACTAGTAGTGATGGACCGAATCTGCCGAACTTCAGATTCGGCAAAGTTCGGCAAATGCCGAACTTTTGAAGGAAAGTTCGGCAAAGATTCGGCAAAATTCGGCAAATGTCTGCGCACGCGCGAGAACGCGACGGAGCCATGGATTGCAAATGGACGCCGTGCAGTCGTGCGGTTACCATCGTGCAGTGTAGTACAACCAGCGGTTACGGCGCGGTGTGGAGTAGGCAACACGGTAACTGTGCGTTTGTGAGCGAGTGTGGTTCTCTTCAATATTTTCTGCCTCAAGAATAGAAGATCGACCAGTAATTTACGCAGTCCACTGCGCAAGTGACAAATGATGCGGTGCATTCTGAAACATTGGCCGACAATTACTCTAAAGCACTCCTCGCAATTATAACAATTCTGTTTTCGGCTCAGGAGTAGTGTGTTCCAAAACAAAATAATATTGCTTTTTCAATTAGTGTTATTTCGCGATTTTCATGTATCTGCATAAAACTAAACACAGAACTATAATGCTCGACGTTGCACATCCGACATTCCTAACTCTCCCTATCTTCCGAAACGTTCGTGTGTGTCCTAACACCAGAAACTGGCATTTTAAAGGTTAAAAACGAGACGTTGCGAATATGGGACGCACACTTTCATGCAAAGCTGACGTCAAGTGACTCAAATCGAAAAACATGCATATTTACAATATTATTATTATCTCTTCTGGTGAAGGCTCAGCAACCGTTGCATTCGTTTTCGCGCACAAAACGGTGACTCCCAGAGAAAGCAAGAACGCAGCGTTATTGCCTTCATTTTAACAATGTACACCAAGGAGGTTGATGTTACACACACATGCAGGCTTGCGCTGATGATGCCTCAAAACCGAAACTCTCGTAGCGTGATTCGTGACTGCGCCACGCTCGCTTCTACCCAACCTCGTTGTCACGCCACTTCTGCAAGGAGTCACTAAAATTGCCAGTAAACACACAAAAACGACACCGATACAATTATCTTGTAGAATATCACCTTATTTAGT
Organism: Ixodes ricinus; assembly: GCA_037355805.1. Lineage (NCBI taxonomy): Eukaryota > Metazoa > Arthropoda > Arachnida > Ixodida > Ixodidae > Ixodes > Ixodes ricinus. The sequence continues at coordinate 25,500 of JAZHYW010051377.1, forward strand.
AATAACTATGTCAATATGCATTACATGTTGCATTTAAGTTAAGAAAAAAGAAACATAAAACCTTTTTTCGCCAGAAAAAACGAAATATCAACGTTAAGTCTGGTAACAATGTATTTTTGCCGAATCTTTGCCGAATCTTTGAAAAGTTCGGCAAAAGTTCGGCTTTGCCGAATCCCAAGATTCGGCGCCGAACTTTCGATTCGGCAAAAGTTCGGCCCATCACTAGTAACTAGAGTTCGGATTTTTCGGTTTAAACTGATAATAACCGATAAAAGTATGCCGAATCCATCTTCGGAAATTCGGTTTAACCGAAAAAAGTCCGTTTTGGGTTCGGCATTTTCAATTTAAACCGATAAAAGTATGTCGAGTCTATTTTGTAAAATTCAGTTTAAACCAGTCAAGGTCACTTTAACCTTCCAATTGTACCGCAGAACCGTGGTGAAAAAGTGGAACGACAGTGTCTATAGAAACGTGTCCGAATGTACTATGGGATACACGGATGCCATCACAACGTTTTGGTTTAATGTGCGCATCATCGGTTGGAACGTGAAGTCCGAAATGCCCCATGACTTCGCCATGTAATGAGCGTGTTTTCAAACTCGTTGTAAGGAAGACTGACTTGATGCAAGCTCTGCATGTTGTGTTGTGCGTTCAAAACGTCGCACCGTGTCTCTTTTGGCGGTCACAATTGGTTGATTGGCCGATTTTGGCTCAGGCAGCACTTCATCTCCTCAGCCTGCCAGTGTCCAGTGTTAGCGTTGAGAGGGCATTCTCGAAGCTCAGTGTCATATTAACAGGAAAGAAAGAGTGCACATCAACAAGGAGAACCTGGGAAAGTACACGTGTGTGTGTACTATAATAAGATCACGTAATCCTGATATACAGAAGGTGAAGTTCAATGATTTTGGGCATAGGCCTCATTACTGACGTGTTTGCACTGCTCAGTTTTTTTGTTTTTTTTACAGTTGCGCACATTTGTTAAATAAAGTGTCCATTTCTTTTTCAATGCATCTGTGCCGTTATCCCCGAGTGATCACAAATATCTGAGCTACAAGGATAATCTGATCCGGTGTCCGTTGGTGCTTATTTTATATTCACCGAAAAAAGCCGATAAACTTTTGGGGGCATAAATATACGCCGAAAAAAACTGAAAATTTAATTTTAAAATAAACACCAAAAAGGTAACGCCGAATTTTGAAAAAAAATTTTAACCGAAAACGCAGAACCTCATGTATAACTTACACCAGCTCGCCTGCACTTTAACCATTTTTTCCCCCAAAAACACTTTTTTCTTTTTTTTTTTAAATAAGGTTTCTGGGCCTGAACTAACCCTGTGATCGGAATTCGTGCCACAATCAACTTTGGACCGACCCGAGGAGGCAAAGTGTATCGAACCGGCGGCCCTGTAGCACAGGGCCCTGAGGCACTCCACTTCTGTCTGCAGTTCTGCAAGTCGGAACTGGATCACCTGGTTCTGGATCAGCGGGGCACCAAACACCTTGCGCTGCCGGCAGTAGTCCATTGTCTCCTGTATGATGCGATCCATCATAGGCACACCTGCAGTGGGGATGTGTAGAAGTCTCACTGATCGAGCAGAGATGTCGTTGCCACGCTTCAAATCGTGGCTTCCCGCACTGGCTCCCGAGACCCAGAGTTTTCTCGACCGTTTCTGCCCTATTGTAAAGCATTTTTTATACGCTATTTCAGAAGGTCTGAGCCACTCATTGATGCACAACTATGAGCCAATTGCTCTCTAGCGTGTGAACAAATGT